>JAOWAY010184389.1:0-10293 GCA_028565895.1 Goniobranchus geometricus | reverse complement strand
CATGTCTGGTCAGTGACAGAGGGCCTAGATTCTGCTCTTCTCCCCAGCTGGAGAAGTCCCGGGTCCCCCACGGGGACTGAGCTTCACTTTCCTGTCAATCCCATCTTAACTTATATGCACCTCCTCCACTAAGCACTGAATTGTCCATTTATTACTACTTTCATCAATATCTTTGATAAGTCCTTCTTTGTCTTTGCCGAGAACTCTGTAATCTCCATTCAAAGCCGTTGTCCTTATAGCTGGGCCTACTGTTGGCAACAATTTGGCAAATGTCAAAACACATCTAGATCTAGACCTAGCAAGGGTACAACATAAATCTAATGAAGACCTAGGCTTAGCCAACTTTGCAAGTGGAAGAGTTCTATCCATATCTCCCTCTCTCTCTATGCACTAAAGCCCCTTGTATAATTGAAGGAGATGGCGTATTCATTATTGAACTGCACATTTCCCATGACCTACACTCTTCCCATTCCTCACAAACACATTCACAACACACACAAGGATGAAACACAAGCAAGTCACAAAAGGCCTAGTCTCAAAACCATCTACTGTGCTGTATCACGACCAGCTTGATAAGCCATGCATAGGCCATACAAATTGAGCTTCACACACCGCATATTATCTCTCAGTAACAGTATTACTGATCTTTGTGTAATTATGAAACAGCGGGATTCTTCTCACGACCAGCCTGAGTAGAGATAAGCCGAGATTATCCGCCAATATTGGTACTGCCACAGATCCTTGCCCCTTGCCAGCGTTGCCATGGTCATAAGCTGGTAATTTTTCACTAGAAACCTTTTTAAATTAATCTGCGGTTAAGTATCAATGTGATGGGGGGAATGACACAATAGTGAAGAATTTTATGCTACCTTGATCCCACTGCTCATCATCTATCTGTTGGTAGTCCACAATTTCAGTCTTATCCACCAGTACAATTCTCCACACCACTCTCAAGTTCCAAAAAAATGTCTCTTAGTATTTTCATAACTTTCTCTTTCTCAGAACTAAAAAAAACAACAACAATTACTTTATCTACTAGATAGTAATGTTATTATGTGTCAGAAGATGTCTTCCTCACTTGTTTCAATCAGACAAGAGGTGTACTTATCTTCATCATTCACAACTATTAGCATACTTGAATCATAAGAGAGAATTCATTGGGTTTTTTTTAATGTTCAAGAAAATGTCAAGGATCAAATGAATGGGTAAAGCACAGTGAGAAAATTTTTTTATACCTTTTATTTGTTTTTGCTATCTTTATCAAATCACTACTGTATATCCATCCTTTTGATGGCTGAACATGATGACTGACATACTACAGAAGAAATATAAACCAGCACAAACAGCATTATAATCAACCTTCCGACAAAAAGAAAAAACAAATTAAAATGCTTATTTGGCTTACTAACAATAGAGAGCTAAACGGATGATATAAATAAACAACAAACTAATAAGATAACATTACTTCTATACTCTGAGCCAATATTCCTGTGCTTTTTTTGTATCAGATTCAAAATAATTTTATTAAAAGTTTCATTTTACTTATCGTGCATGAATCAAAAAGACAGAGAACATACAAATAATCAAGACCTTACCTTGTGTCCCCACCAGCTGACAGCAGAGACAACATATCGACCAGTGGGATCCCATTCTACATCAGTGGCCATGAAATGTTCCGTTTGGGTCATTACTGTCATGTCCTGGGTGTCCACAAACTCTAAAACTCCATTCATACTGAAATTTTAAACATGCAAACCTATATTCACCTTCATGGTAAAAAGGCATGTCTAACTCTACTTCTGGTGAGCCACTGAGTCTCAGCTTCATCATAATACATCACAATATTCAGCCGAAAGATGGTGATTTGTGTTGAGGATCATCATAAACACAGTGGTTCCAATATTTTTTTGAAACAAAAATTCTTTTGTTAATTTTTTAAAAATTAATTCTTGCCCATCATAATTTAAACACAGCGAGAAACATTTTAAAAAATTATTTGGTCACTTCACCTGTTGGATCAACACTGCAAGTTTATAGAAGTCAATTAGAGGTCAATCAATATCAATGCATACCTTCTCAAACCAGCAAGAACAATGAACTGACCATTAGGACTCCAAAACAGGTGGTTGGCAGATCTTTTTTCTAATGTCTCTGAAATAATAAATAAGTTCCATGTGAAGTTCAAAACATTCAATATTACAAAATAGACAGAAGACAAACCTAAAGAAAATAATAGAGTGTCAGCACAAAAATTAGAATTGCATCAAGTCATCAGCCGAAAGATGGTGATGTGAAACATCATTCACTCTTTGACAATTATACTACTTGGAAGTGAAAGATATTTAAATCAGGTATAAAAACAAAATGTAGACATACTCAACAATTCCACTTTTCCCTTTGGCTGAATGTTGTAAAATGTCACGCTGATCCTTGGAGTCTCTCCATGAATGTAAGCAAATTTATTTCCCACTGGTTCCCATGCAAAAGCCAAGACTGATTCTGAGATTAAAGAAGCAGAGGTGATAAATATATCACACAACAAGAGACTACTTTACATTTTTAAAATACAAAATATAAAAGCATGTGCACTTTTTAATCTCCGAATGCTCCTGATCATCTGCTTTTCATGATTGCTAGAAGGCATTGGTAAAGGAAAAAAAAAAGATTGTGTATGTGTGTGTATGTGGGGGGTGGGGGAATCACCTTTCACTTCCACTTTGTCCACAGGAATCTGCTTTTCTCTGATGCGGAAAAGTTCAAAGTTGTAATAAATACCCTGTGAAGAGAAGAGAAAAAAAAAAGCTACAACCACAAAAATTGATCTTAATTAAACAAAAGAGGTGCAGACATAAAATATACAGTTATCAGGATGGAAAGTGTAAAATCTGTCTAGCCCCTGAACTTTTCGCGGTTTATAACTTCAATCCGTATAACATGCAGCCAACCTTAAACGTGATGTAACATGCTATGACATGCTGAATTACATCCGCACTCGAATCATTTGGAATAAGCGGTGCACCCAATTTAGAAAATCTGAAACACTTTGCTTGAACTAATACACCTTGATCTATGCAGAGATGACGGCGACCTTCATTTGGAGCCATTATTCTTATAGCTAGGCCTAACGTTAATGATAACTTGGCGAACATTACAACAAATTTCTGGATCTAGGCCTGGCAATGTTACAACACCAATCTACATCTACTCGTAGCAATGTTACAACACAGATCTTGATCTATACCTAGCCAACTTCGCAAAGGGAAGTTGCATCTGTCTCTGGACCAGAGCCCTAATTGAAGAAGTTCAGCGTCGCAAACTGCATATTTTCTCTCTCAGTAATAAGAATAGAGCTACATGTATTCATGAAACACTGGATTCATCTCACAAGCCCTTGTGGACTTGAGCTGCAGCTTCTAAGCAGAAATATGCTGATCAGCAGAAAACTTTCCACCCTGAGTTATTGAGAATTTTGTAAAACGTTTATAAAAAAAAAAAAAAAAAAGAAAAACATAGTAAAAGTAAATACAGCATTTAATGTTTCATGGGACAATTTCTGGTTTCTCTCGAAGGAAGACCGATAGGAAAGCTACGTAAAGCCGCATAACAGCGCAGACAGGAAAATAAGGATGCATTTTCTTGCCGAAAGACGAAATCGCTGTGCCGAAGTGGGGCTCGAACCAAAAACAATAAAGTCAGTCCCGTACCCATGACTGGGTAAAGGGGTAATTAGGGGTAGAGCCTAATTATACTAGGCATACGGTCTAATGTGGTAGTTTGCCATTGCTTTCCACGCCGCCTTTACTTCTGCCAAGTCTAGAAAAACCTAGCTACCTATTTATACTGCTGGGTGAACAGGGGGTCCCGAAAAAAATCCACTACCCGTCTTGATTCGAACTCAGGCCACTTTAAGGCAGTCAGCCACTCTACCAAGTGAGCTACCGGGCCACCATTATAGAAGTGTAAATATGATGAAAAACTGCAGAACAGTGAGTCAACTGCGGAGGGTGAGTTGACAAATCTGATGAATATATTGAAAAATAAACCTCAGTTGTTGCATGCTTACTTGGAAATGTTTAGTCACATAAAGCCTGATCATATCATTGTAGAAGTCCCAAAAGGAAAGATAAATGAATGTCACCCAATATTCTACTTACACCACAATGAAGCGGTGAAAGAATCCCCTTTGACTACACAAATCCGTCCAGTGTTCGACACTTCATGCTCAGGGGTCAACGGAGTGTCCCTAAACGATTGTTCGTCGTCTGGTCAATGCTTGTTGCCAGATCTTATTGGTGTTCTCATGAGATTTCGCAGATGGTCGGTAGTTTGAACTTCTTCTTCTTCAAGTGGCATCTTCCTTCAGGAATGTCGCCTTCATGATGGCACATCTGTAGGGTTCTCTTTCCAAAGTCATTCTTCCAGCTGTGATCAGGTCTACATTCAGATCTCTCTTGATGTCATCACTCCATCTTCTTTTAGGTCTTCCTCGACATCTGTTGTTGGGCATTCTTCCCTCAAATATTAATTTTTCCAGACCTTGATGTCTCTTTATGTGACCAAAATAGGCTAGTTTTCTCTTTTTAATTGTGTTTACTAATGGACAATTACAATTCAGAGAATGCACAGCCCTATGAAAATTTGGAGAAGAGTGACATGAAACTTATTGTTTTAAGTTTTTTTCTTTGAAAATTTTAACATATATTTTTGTTTCAGTTCATAAGATAGGCCTACCTCTTTGAACGAAATGAACACTAGATCGTTCTATGTCTGCCATGATTAGTACCCTCCTTAGTACCGAAAAGAACCGGAAGTTTACTACCCAAGTTTGATGAAACCTAGATTTCCCAAATCCATACCCAAACTCGGCCTAACCGTGCCTCAACTAAAGGAAAAGTTTTCTCTAACTTACAGAGATAAAACAACCCTAACCGTATGGGAGATCTAATGCAGGTGGGAGATTCTTATCGTTTCGTAATCGCCCCTCACACAGCGAGCCCACTTTAGATCTGCTGTCAATCAAGATCAAAAAGCTCGAGAACCGACTAAGCCTAGGCACATCCAGATCGAAAAGAGTTGACGAGCCTAATAATGAAAATTATCATAGAAAATTTAGATCTCTATCCCAAAGCGTTTGTATTTTTTTTTTGCATCTTTATAAACTAATTTTAAAGTTACTTTAATTTCTCGCTGCTCGTAGAAATGTTACTGACAAAGGGCGGCATGTTTATGATGCCTGTACCTTCCTGTCTGACCTTTGCTTCTGCTTTCATTTTTCTCTCTCAATCCTCTATCCGCGGTTTCCATCTAGTATGATAATAATATATTATATCGATATAAATATAAAGTAACTAAACAAATGAGGAAAACCATTATTCAGTTACGAGAAACCATCATCTATGGATGCTTATATTATTAATTACGGTCTCGACGATATTCGTAGTGAGATAATTAAACTCTCTGGTGAGGCTGGTATCGAACCACTGCATCACCTTTGCTGTAAGGTTTGGGAAATACAATATGTGAATGGCCGAGAGACTGGAAAACACAGGAATTTGTTATGCTCCACAAAAGTGGTTCTTGATCAGTCCATTAAAGTCTTGTTGATAATATTGTTAAATCGAATGAAACTAAAGTTAGAGTTAAATGGCGTAACAATGATCACATTTATTGATTACAGCAAGGCATTCGATAGTGCTATTCATGATCCCCTGTTCATCACCATGACCAAGATGGGGTTTCCTAAACATTTAATCAATTTACTACAAGCTCTCTATGAAGGTCAGCGGGCAACTATTAGATGGAACAATGAACACTGTCAACCTTTCCCATACAAAAGGGAGTCCGCCAAGGGTGCATTCTATCTCCACTCCTGTTTAGAATTTACACAGAACAAGTTATAAGAGAATCTGATATACCAAAAATGTGCATTTTGACATTGGAGGCAACAACATCACTGATCTTAGGTATGTGGACGATACGGCCCTTATCTCTGGCTCTGTTTAAGATATAAAACAAATTCTTGCAAAAGTTGATCAAGCAGGAAAAGGAGCGGGATAAGTTTTGAATTCCAAAAGGACAAGTCATGACGGTCGGAACGACTGTAGACCCAAATATAATGATTGGAGCATGCTGAAGAGTTTATATATTTAGGATCAATAAAGACCAGCAATGCCAACTGCGAAATGGACATCAAACAAGAATAGCAATGAGTAAACAAAGAATGGTCCCGCTGAATAACGTATGGAGAGACCGGGCAATATCAAAGGATTTAAAAATCAAAATTTCAAGAGCTCTTGTAAGGCCAGTTGTTCTATACGGAAGCGAAACATGGGTCATTAAAAAGAAAGAAGAAAATTGCCTGAACTCAGCAGAAATGTGGTTCTACCGACGTTTACTGAGGATTAGCTGTAAAGAAAGACGAACGGATGAGAGCATAGTGAAAGAACTGAAAACATCGCTGTAGCTGGTGCCAGGCTTATATCGACGCCAATTACAATATTTAGGTCTTTCTATCAGAAACAAAAAATGCCAGCTCATGAAGTCAGTCATTCAGGAAAAGATGCGGGGAAAGAGGAAAAAAGGACGCCCGGATAGTGCTCTCGTGGTAAATGTCCGCAAAGTAAAAGGCCTTTCATACGAGGCAATTTTTGGATCTGCGGAGGATCGAGAAAAATGGAGAGAGACGACCGTGATGTCAACGTTGTCAGCTACCGTCGAAAATGATGACGCTGCCAGATAAGAGGTAAACGACTACAAGGAGAGTTGTTTGAGAAACCGAAAAGGTCACAATATCTCAATGGCTGTCAAGCCCGAACCGCCCTCTGAGGACAAAGAAGATTTCAACCACCTTGGATCACTTGCCCAGAACATAAACCACTGGAATGACTGGATTAAAGGAAGCCTAGAAGTAGGAGAAGAAGCTGGGGCCTGCTGCTTGGATGGCAAGGATGCGAAAAGCGCATAAGTAGTAAGTCAAGTTGTATACTAAACCTCTGTGTCCCTCTAGATAGCAAGTGATCCCAGTAGCGTTTCTAGGTAGCGGAGTTCCCATACATCCTCATACTCTCACGTCTGGTTTGAGGGTTGTTTGTTGTTGCTGTTGCTGTTGTGTTGTAGTTGTTTTTATTTTTATGTTTGGCATTTTGTAGTGTTTGAATGGGTAGTTTGTATTGATATTGTGTTTTTTATTATTGGGTTTCATTCTTTTCCTTTTTGTTTGCTGCTTTGTTTGTTCGTTTATTTGTTTGTTAAGGTTGATGAGTGTTTGTTTCTTTCTCCTTTTTCTTTCTTTTATTTTGCTTTTCTTTTGGTCTTTTAATAACCCTATTCGGAAATTGCGCAATTGTAATTGTCTCCTCTGTTCGATGTATTATCTGATTTTGTAGAGAAAAATTTGACCTCAATTTCTACAACGCAATGTCATGCAGGAGATAAATACGAAATCAAACTTTATTATTGGGTGCTGACCGAGGCCACATTTAGAGGCAAGAAATATTATACATTATCTTGGATCTTTCTTATCGCTGGATGAATCATAAAAGGCGGGTACTATAATCATATTTGAACGATGTTTGGGGCTTATCATCTTTGATAAAGACTCTTGAAACTTTAGAAGCACTCTTTAAAGTCAAAGTTAGCCTGGTTTGCAACTCACAATTCACTCCACTGCAGGCGAATCAACCAGGTAAGAACTGCTAGTTGGATCATTATTGTTTCCTTATTGTCTACTCCCTCTTCCGGTGCCTTGTTTAGAACAGACATTGGCGTTCATAGGCCTCCACTCAACCTGTCATCAGCTTACCATTTAAGAATGTTGTCAGTCTCATTGTGCATTTCCCATGAATTTGGGCTTTCAATAATCTACTGCGTCACTTCAGACATATTATACTTGTCCACTGCTTGATACTATATAGATGCAATTTTTTTAACACCAACATTGCATTAAATAATTTATTTTATTAACGGATATCCCCTATATCATATCTTTATACCTCTGCTACATTATAATTGCCTACTGTCTGTAATTCCCAATATCATCAATTACATTTGTTACTTATGCTGAGATCGGCCCAACATGAAACTTAAAAGCACTGTCTGTTCTGCATCATCGACAAAAAACATTATTTCAGTGGACTTGTTAGAAAAATATG
This sequence comes from Goniobranchus geometricus, assembly GCA_028565895.1. NCBI lineage: Eukaryota > Metazoa > Mollusca > Gastropoda > Nudibranchia > Chromodorididae > Goniobranchus > Goniobranchus geometricus. The sequence goes on along the minus strand of JAOWAY010184389.1, from coordinate 2,143 downwards.
CTCTTCTTAGAATAGCACGAACAGTTTTGATATTGCATTTTACGATGGCTTTTTTTTTTTTAATCTATTTACTTACTTATTATTTATTTATTTATTCATTCATTTATTTGATTATTTATTCATTTATTTATTTATTTATTATCTATTTCTTTATTTATTTATTTATCTATTTATTTATTTATTTATTTATTTATTTACTTATTTATTTATTTATTTATTTATTTATTTATCTATTCAAAAAACTCTATTTCATCTCACATTCACTCGATTTTCTATTTGTTTTCCTCCCTTTTTTCGTTCTGCATTTAAATCTCCGGAAAGTTTGCTACGGTTTGTCCACAAACTATTGTTGACGTTCTCCTAATATTGTAAAACCTACTTTTCAAATGTTCTCAACGTTCGCATGCAGTCTTCAGTTTTTAGTGATCCAAAGGCGGCGAACAGATTCTTCATTTGTCAGAAATCTACGAAACATATGTATAAAACTGAGTTTGGGTCAATTTGAAAGGCAAAAGGCTTTTCATCCAAAACACCTACGACCACCAGATAAGGCGGATATTTGAAATGCGGTCAAGGGAGCAGGAACGGTTTTCGTTTTGTATTTCAATAGGCTTTGAATTTATTGAAAATTATTGTTTGTTCCATTGCCCCCTTCGCCTCCATTTTTAATTAAACTCGCTTTTGGGCCGAAATAGCAGAATATGCACGCTTTGCAGGAGGCGCTTCATAGAATGAGCTTCGATGGAGGCAATCGTATCAATTGCTTGAAAGTCGTCCTGTTTGTGCTTCTCTTGAAAAGTAATTTAACATATTTCTGATAGCCTTTTGAAGATTAATGAACTTGACATTCATTGAAATCAGTGAATCAGTTGCTCTTCATTTCAAAATAGAATATGAAACAATAATGATGGGGTTTTACTTGTACACAACACTGCTGGAAAGAATAATATGAGACAAACTGATTATCAAGATCGGGTCACGGATATTTTGTTTTCATAGGTTGTTCATTGCCAGTGCTTGAAGCATGCAAAAAAAGACAATTAATCTCAAGGTATTTGTGATGCTTGTAGAGGCTAGGAAGACCCCAGCAAAATTCTTAAAATGTAGGTCCATGGGAGCATGCCCTTTTTTTTTTTTAATACGGCACAAAGAAGTAAACTATATAATTCCTTGTTTAATTTGAGAAAAACAAATGTTTGTGGCCATTGCCATTTTAAATCAGCACGTTTAACTTCGAAATAAATCAACCTAAACTGATAAGGTTATAGCTCTCCAATGTTAGCCAGTAGTTTGTGGACAGACTAAAGCCTACGTTTGAAATCTTCAACAACATTCTTCTGATGACAAGCCATAATTCCCTTTTATGATTTTAGTTTTTAACTCTTTTTTAAACTAAACTTTCGCCAACACCCAGGTGGCACATTTTAGGGAAAAATATAACACTAATTCGTCATTTATAATACTAGTCGCAGGATCACAAATTTACTCATCACCTCAAAAATGGATTTTCAGAGATGGAGAAGAAGCCATAGAATGTCCTTATCAGTTCAGTTTAGTTCATACCTGTGACCGATTGTCGTAGAGGAGACATGGAACACGGGCATTGTTTTTGATCAGTTTGAGCCAGCCACTGTTGATGAGATCTATGACGCATTGAGGAAGTGTTCCAGAAAGACAGGTCATTTAGATCCAATTCCATCTTGGCTTTTATTTCATGTGCAAACATTTTTGTTCCAATCAATTCTTTTATAATCAATGCCGGTATTTTTTATTGGGGCGGTTCCCCAAAGTTTGAAACATGCCATTGTAGCCCCTATTTTGAAGAAACCAAATCTTGATCATGATGTCCTTGGCAATTATATGTCGATTTCTAACCTACCAATGTTATCCAAAACTCTTCAAAAGATTGTTGCCTCCAGAATGAAACACCATTTACTTCCCAACAACATCTTAAGTAAATTTCAATCTGCTTACAGGATATTTCACAGTACTGAAACTGAAACAGCCTGCGGGGGGAAAACCAACCCCTACCAGGCGCGTCCCCAGGCTGTGGATAGGGGAACAATCTCTAGATATAGAGGTTAGCTGCCAATAACAAATAAGCAGTCGCGAACAAACTGGTTTTCTGCTGCCTTGCAGGTGG
>JAOWAY010184388.1:0-16534 GCA_028565895.1 Goniobranchus geometricus | reverse complement strand
ATGTCTGGTCAGTGACAGAGGGCCTAGATTCTGCTCTTCTCCCCAGCTGGAGAAGTCCCGGGTCCCCCACGGGGAATATAATAATGAATAATAATAATAATAATAATGAAGACACGTGAGAGAGCATTGCTTGGTAGTAAAGCAACCACTATACCTATACCATATGTGGTACAAGGAGTAAATCTATGGGAGAAAGGAGTGGATGCTGTCAATACCAGAAGGATGGACAGTCTGGAGGTACAAAATCATTCAATTTATTTCTGCTATTCTTCTTGGGGGATACAGTAGAATTTTTCCACCATCCATGTTGATGTAATCGTTTCGTCTGATTGTCTTTTTGTCTCCTGTCCCATCTGAATAATTTTCAGTCTTATGACTGAACAAATTGTACAAACTTTTTTAGACCCTTGAGCTTGGGGATCAAAGGGGATAACCAATAAAACATTACATCTCAAAGAAAACAGTTTAAAGAAGGTCTTCAAACACATGGAGGACAGTCCAAAGATGAGACAGAACAAGTAGGGCCTATATGCATATTCCAATTATGCCTAAACACCAATGACATAGTACCACTTCAAAATGAAGAATTCACATGTGAGAAACAAGTCTCTTGGATAGACAACACAGAAGAACCAGCCAATTAGTGTAGTATCAGACTGTTTTCGAGACAAAAATTACCCATCTCACTCTTTTGATTGTAAAGTTGAGTTTCAGAATGTGTCACAAACTTGGGTAACCATACTGCACAGCTGCTGGACCTGAATGCTGCCAATTCCAAAAACTCACCCATCAGATTGCTGTACGGGCTGTGTTATCTTACATTGGCCTCCTCTTAGCTAAACACTATGGCATCTATCATCATATCATTCACACACAGCATGATTTTCATTTTTTGAGCTGACAAACACAGTTGAAGGATTTCGTTTTTCGTATTTTGACGAGAGTTCTTTCAGCATGAAATTTTCTTTACTTTTTAATTACAAAAAGTTATGGCCATAAAGACGGATTATAATATGTAAACAAATGATCAATATTAGGTACTAACATAGACCTACAACTAAGAGAAAACTGCGCACGGGCATGGCGAGGCACGCCAACGGCTGACATTGCAACTGTGACAAAGTTAGTTTAGTTAGTCTGGAAGTGGGTTTTAGACTGGCTTTTGTGTTTTACAATCACTTTTCATCAATCGAATTGACTCTTCCTTCATAGTCTCAGCGGTCTAAGTAAATATTATTATTAATTATCATTAATCGTCATCATGGGGCATTCGTATTGCGTTTTCAATTGCCAAAACAGAGCTACAGAAGGCAGCACAGTCACACTTTGCAGGTAAATTAATCTCATATCAGTTTCATTGTAGTTTAAGATTATATGATAAATGAACTGCATGTTTAGATAAGAAAACAGAGATTCAAAAAATTCTGTCGATGCACTGACATGCAAACTGCCTCTTCGTTATGTGCATTCTTGTGAAAATCATTGCTTAGCAAATAGTTATGACTTTTATTGCACAAGTTCTAGAGCTTAAGTTTAACGCCCTTTATCATGTCTCTATAAAAACTTTGAAAGATCTAGAGAGGAAAAAAAACCTGGATCAGTTGGGACTCGAACCCTGATCTCTTTATCGGAGATAATTTGGCATGGCCAATAAGCTACGCGCCCGTCCCCCAATCATTTTAAGATATGATAAGTAAGAACATGTCTATTAAAAGGTAGCAACAGTTTCGTATTTAGGCATTTGTAGCACAGTAAGGGAGACATTTAGTGGAAGTGCAAGATGTCTGTGCATGTATAAATGTGTGTGTGTATGTATGTGTGTGTGAATTATTGTGGTAATGGTGGGAGGGGGAGAATGACGAGACACAAGGATATCCTTTGTCACACTTTGTTAGCGTGTGCAGGGAATGGAATGCAACCTATGCCATTATTTTTGGGGGCGTCAGTAAGTGTTCATACCGGATTATGTCATATTCTGTGTGCAATTAAACGACACCTAGATTTTTTTTATTTTTTTTTTTGAAAATGTGTCATACATGAAAATAACTTCTGTCTACTTCCAGCTTTCCATTACATGGCAACAAAGCAAGGTTTGATTCTTGGGTGAGAGCAGTCAACCACCAAAGATCAAGTGGAGGGTTGTGGATGCCTGCAAGTCTCAGAAAGTGTGTAGTGAACATTTTTTGGATGTTAACTATAAACAAAACACTCATACAAAGAAACTGCAGAAATATTCTGTACCATCAGTTTTTCACTGCCATCCTGCTCATCTACAAAAAAAAATGCAAAAACTCCACACCCAGGGCCCAAGAAACAGAGCTGTTCATCTGATAGTGAAGGTGGAAACGCTGCCAATCAACAGGTATTGATCATGGCTATAGTTATGAATTCTCCCAACAACAAATCAGAAAACTTAATGTTAGGATCAAATTTCTAGAGGACAGTTTGCAAGAATGTAAATCAGAGAATAAATATTTCAAGGAACGCCTCAAAAGAAGAGATACCAAGTGCATCAATCTCGTAAAGCAATTGTGAGAGAAAAAAATATATAGTTCGGAAATGGCCGCATTGCTTGATATTAATTTTAATAAGGCAACTCTGGCTCTGATTCAAAATGAACTCAAAGCCCCCCAAAAAATCTGGTTACAGTACTCGAAGATCGTGAAATCATTTGTCGACAATGTACATTTCTTTAGTCTACAAGCATATGACTCTCTCAGATAATTTCTCCACCTACCAAACCCAGCAACAATCACAGAGTGGGCGTTGTCCTTAAACTGAGAATCTGGGTTTTGTCAGAATCACTGAACAATCTTGGAGAAGAACTCAAGGGGTGCCTGCTGAATGGCCATAATGTGAATTTTTTTTAAATTTAGTTTTTTTACATAAGTCAAGCTATATCAATGAGAGGTGCTTATCTACAAAAACACAAGTCAAAACATAAGTTTATTTCTCATTAATTAATTAAAATCCAAACACCGTAAACGTTATAGTAGGTACTGCCCAAAAGCTGTGTTTGTTTGATTGAGAAATAAGCCCAGTACATCCCAAAGGGATGATCTCAGGGCTGTCGTTTATTTTTTCTCTCATCAGTTAAATCTTATTTTCCCCTATTCAAAATAGATATAACACAATAGGTAAAAAACTGAAAGTTCTCACACTTTGTCATAAAAACGTATAGTTTTTAAAAACCCAAGATGTTTTTGGGCTCCACTTCTCGGAAGATGGTCGATAAATTTTGTTGTAAAAGTTTTTTCTAATGCCATCCATGTGTGCACATTCCAACAACACAAGTTTGATTTTTAAAGTGGCAGCACATGAAGGACATACTGGCAAGGATTCTTTTTTAAGGATGAAATGCCGTAACCTGCGATAGGATTTCAAATCATTCTTAAGATGGCCTCTTAGCTACTGCCAAAAGCCGTAACAAGTGTTAGGTCTTTATTCCCCAATGTGAAGAGAGAAATGTGATGGCAGTTTCGCCTGCCCAAAAGCCTTCACTTGCAATATGGCTTTTGGGCAGGCTCTGTTTTGCTGCATCATCTGTTAATGATGTGAGCACAATAACCTCAACTAACGTTACAGTCTTTTCACAGTGAAAATCAAGCAAGTATACATGAAAGAGTCGCCCACGGATAACCGTAAATAGGGAGTGGAATGACATTCTTCACTGAATCCAATACTCCGATTATGTGAAATTCTCCCTCAGCTGGGCATAATGTGCTTGGTTGATGGGAAAGACAAACTTGGTAGATGTCTACGATCACTTAATTGTCATTGTTGATGATTGTGTTATATTTTACAAGACTCCTGGGATGGTCCATGCTCTAAATTATTACAAGGATTTCCCCATTGTCCTGAAAAAGCTAAGGACAAGGCCAACATTCTTAGTATTGTTAGGGTTGGAATTTTGCAGTTTTGGTGACGGTTTTACCATGGGGAAACTAAAATTCCAGTAATTCCTTGAAATTGAGAAGGTATTTCCTGTAACTTCTCAATATGACTTCTGTAGGTTTGTCCTTTTAATTTACATGATTTGGTGGCTTGACATTGTTTCTCATTTCCCTTTATATTTGGCGGGAAAAGCAGATCCATGACTTCACCTTTCAGCTTTAGCTTTATTTTTTGATCCTCGAGTAGTCCTCTTCCATTCAAGGGTCATATGCCGATAGTTAAGACGACCACTCTGTGTGCTGTTCAAAAATCGTGTGCTTATGTTTCCATTTTCATGCAGCTTTTCAGTCATATTGTCCAATCTTTTAAAGGTAAGTTTACATTTTTTAATATTATTTTAACGTTGTCATTCCTCACTTTTTACTTGTAATTCACACTCTTTCTCAATATGCATTCAAAACTTTCAATACAATCTTCAAAACAAATGAGTTACCAGCCAGCTATTAATGGTAAGAAATATTGTAAAACAGAGTGATTGCAAAAAGAAAAGAAAAAGGCGAGCAATCATTACACTGATATTTTCACATTATTTTCAAACCAATCAATGCTGTTCATAGAAGATATTTTGGTTTCCCTTTGCTGATCCAGTGCTTTAAACCACTGAAACTATGAAGACAAAAAATGTGCTCCTTTTCCTAGTCCACACATTTCTAGATTCTTCAATACTTACAATAGTTTGTCACATTGCACATTTCCGACAAAATATGCTTCATTCAAAGATAAACATAATTGAATTCTTCTTTCAAAAACTTTAATTTTCAGTGTGTGATCACGGAAGATGGTAATGTTTACCTCAACTTTGTGCCTCATTTACCCAAAGAGAAGAGAATAGCATCTCTTTTGAGGATGAGCCTTTAAGCAGGAAAAGGCAAGCTGGAAAGCAGGACGGTGAATTTTGTGATTCAGATGATGAGCCATTGAGTAAGCTATGTCAAAAGCTGGACAAAGATGCCAGAGAGGAAGTCAGCTGCATTCCGCCTTCAGTGTCAACTCCTGGTGTGGGCTTCAATATCGGACGTTCCATTGCAACACCTCTTAATTATACCGAAGAGGAACAAGACATGCTTGTTCAATACCACGACTCGATAGTCTGTTATCAACCAATGGTCTTCAACGAACACTGATACCGAAAGATGGCAACTGTTTTTATGAAGCCGCTACAACCTTTTTGGACATAGGTGGCAGCAAGCTGAGGCAGGAACTGTGTGATTTTCTCAATGAGAAGCACGCACCATACATACCTTTCCTCGCAGTTGAAGAGGGACAGGATGAGGATGACAGGTATTTGTGTTTCTTCCTGATGATTCACGAACTTAGAAACTCAGGGATATGGTGCAATGAAATTGGACATTTGATGCTATGTGTCCTGTCAGACTGGTCAGGGAGAGAGGTGGCGATCTATTCTAGCAACCACTTAAAATCAATAATACAAATTGTGCCAAAAGTAGACATCTGCATCCCATATCAAAGAAATAATACTGCATCAATCCTTCTTGCTTACCTGGACAATCATCACCCAACACTATGATGCCTGCATCCCCCAGGCAGCCCCAACATCTGATACATGTTACATCAATGTACAAAATGATCCCGAAAGACATGTGTCCTTTTTCATGTAATAAGGATACCTTACACGTGAATATGACTTCTTTTTCTTCGGAAACCAATGATGTTTTCAGTCCCTCAGCGAACAAATGCCTCATTTGGAAGAGGTTAGCCAATCCTTGATCTTGGAAGAAAAATGTTAGAAAACGATGTCATCTCCAAGGCAAGGAGTATGTCAGTTCTAGTGGGAAGATTGTACCTAAAAAAGACTTGAAAATCGTAGATTGCTCCAAATGTAAATTTAAATGCAACAGAAAAGGTGAAGATCAATTTTATAATATCTTATTCCCTGGGTAGATGTGGACACTGGAAAGATTTCGTATGCTCTAACGTCAGGGAAAAAATACTAAAGATGTCCGTAGTTCCCATTCAAACACAAAGGCAATGCACCGTGGCAAGTCAAGAATTTTTTCCTTAACGCTCAATGGAACTGATGAAAGGGTATGTAAAAAGTTCTTTCTGGCAAATCTTGCAGTAGGGGAAGTTGATCATGCCCTTAAGAAAATAGCTTTAATGGTACATGTTCATTTTCTGGCCATAAAAGATGTGGTAAAGTCCCCCATAACAAAACACCAGAGGATGACTTGAACCTTGTCAGGGAGCACATCAGGTCCTTTCCTCCAGTTGAATCACACTATACAAGGAAAGACCCCAGGAGATTATATCTTGACGCAGATTTGAACATCAACAAGATGCTTGACCTGTACAAAGACCACTGCCTTAAGATAGGGAAGAACTCAGTATCAAAGAGAATCTGAAGCCGGATGCGCCATGTTATAGCACATCGATCCTATGTCAACAGGGACGCATGCGCCCCCCCTTGGCGCATCATACTTGACCTCTAATATATTCCTCGAAAATGCGCTTACAGTTGGCGCATCCGTCTCTAACGCTTGATCTATCATTTGATCATTTGTTTCGTTTCATGTGAAGTCAGGAGGAAAACGGTAGGTTCGTTTATGGTTTATAGCCATCGTAGCAGAAGCAATTTGCATCGTACGTCGAAACTGAAACGACCAAGATGAGTTCTCATTCCAACACTTGTGATCACAATGTTTTCTCGATTTTTGACGGTTCGAACCTTGTATCTGGGTCTAGCAGCTACTCAGATCATTCTGATTATGAGCTGAGCGCCGACCATGACCCTGAATACATTTCTAGATCTACAAATAGAAGTGATGAAAGCTCCCAATCTGATCCTGATGAGCCCTTGATCAGTCGTGGTAAAAAGTCGAGTTTGACATCTAGATCTAGTGCCGGTACTGCAACTGCAAGTAGATCTAGAACTAAAGGCAGAGGAACATCTAGATCTAATGAGACATCAGATATTCCCCTCACAGCTGGGAGTGATCTAGATGATACAGATAGTCATGATGAAGCTGAACCAGATAGTAGTGAACTGGACGTTAGCATCTCTTATGCTGAACACCAAAAAAGAAAACTGGGGTGAAAATTTGGACGGATTTCCAGCATCCCAGCCCTTTACAGGCCAGACAGGATTAAATCCTGCAATGATTGACACAGACACTGTCAATGAAAGCTCTAGCTTTCACCTCTTCTTTGATAATTTTATCATCCCGCATCTCAAGGAAGGGACTAACTGTTATGCAGCTGAACTTTCTAAATTGCATCTGCACAAGGACAGGGCAATTGTAAAGACTTTGGAAACTGTCACCCTCAATGAAATGGAGGGTTTTATTTTCATTCTTCTTCATACGGGATTCCTGACAAAACTTTCCATAGCAGATTATTTGACAAAAGCTGAATTAAGTGCGTTAAAATTTACATCGAAAATTATGACTCGTAACAGGTTCAAAGCTATCCTGTTGATGCTCCAAGAGCGTGACAATCGACGCTATATCCCAATTGACGAACCAGGACACCAACCCCTATATAAGATTAGGACAATATACGAACACCTGAAAGAAAAATTTTAAGCTGTCTTTACTCTAAAACAGCAAATAGCCGTTGATGAACCAATGTGTGGTTGGCGTGGCTGTTTACAGTTCAAAGTATACCTAAAAGACAAGCCAACTCCATGGGGCATCAAGCTCTACGAGTTATGTGAGTCGGGGTCTGGTTACGTGTATAGGTTTGAAATGGATGCCAGAGAACCTGGTCTCAGCAACAGACCTACTGATGTCGTCCTTCGGCTAATGGATCCTCTTCTCCACTCAGGATACCACTTGTACACGGATAATTATTATTTCTGCCCAGAACTTTTTCAGACACTCATGCTGTACAAGACCATGTGCACAGGAACTGTGTGAGCAAATAGTGTACGTATGCTAAAGGACATGGCAAAACAATTCCTTCAAGTAGAGGAATCAACATTCAGAAGGAAGAAAAATCTGGTGGCCATGAAATGGAGAGACAAAAGAGATGTCAACATGCTGACATCAGCAACGGATCCGAGAGACTTCTACTGTGACAATGCGTAATGTTACAAACAAAACAAAACCAAAAATCATCGTTGGTTATTCTAAAAACATGTCTACCGTTGATCAAAGTGATCAATTACTCTCCTAGTTTCCTCTAAGCCGTAGGACATCAAAGTGGACAACTATGATGTTCATGCATCTGCTGACATTTACCGTTATCCAGTTGTCTATTGTTTGGAAAAAAGTTTGTGACATCAGAGAAGAAAAGTGGTCAAGGCTCCCCAACTTCATCAAAAGCCTTGGCAAACACTCTGGCGAGCTAACAAAGCTTTGGATTTACTGCGACTTGATCATTCCAAGTTCCACTGTCTAAACTCTCTTCCCCCCACGACGGCTCAGGATAAGCCACGGAGGGACTGCAGAGTATGTTAAGTCAGACAGTGTCCCAGGAAAAAGAAAAAGGCCCCAAAGAACGACTGTGTAGTGTAAAATGTGTGAAATCCCTCTATGTATGAAACTCTGCTTTGAACTCTTTCACACTCGCCTGAATTATGTGGCAGACAATCCTCCACAGTGACTTTCCATGAGGCTGACTGCTCTTTGACGATTTTTTCAACTTTTTGGGGGGACTGTCCTTGTTTATAAACATTCAAGACATTATAGGCATAGCATACACAGAGAAAATATCTGGGGACTGTTAATTTTTTACTTTCTTTCATGACTTTTATTCAAAGTTTTCACTTAAAATTTTTTCGAACACATGAAAATTCCACAAATTAATGCAAACCAATACACTGCCAGAATTTTAGGTTGCTCATGTGACGCAAAATCAATAAAACAATTCTTTTCACATCCAGATAATAGTGAAATAGAGATTCCCTTTATCTTTGATGCCTGTCATCTGTTAAAATGCGTAACAAATTGTTTAAGCGATTTGCAAGTGATCAGGCACAAAAATGAAGACATGAAGTGGAAATACAAAGAACTACTACACACTGTTCAATGGACAGTTGATCTACACCTTGCCAACAAACAATCACACAAGCATATCAACTATAAAAAGGCAAAAATGAATGTGAGACTGGCAGCCTAAACATTAAGCAGATCTGTAGCAGATGCTATTGATTTCCTGCAAGATGATGAGCGCTATCCTAGGAACCTAGACCAACTGATTGAACTTTGTAATAGTAGAAATCCATGGGCACGTGGAACAAAATCAAAACTAGAGTTAATTTACAGAGCAAAATCATGCTTTTTTGAAAGTTGTGTAAGTATATTGAAGATCTAATAGATATCAATGGTAAAAGATTAGTAGGGGAAAGACACAAAACACCATTCCTGGGCTTTCTTGTGACAGCAGAATCGTTATGTAGTATCAATGAGAATCTTTTAACAAGAGAAGATAAACCACTGAAATACGTCATCACGTACAAATTCTCACAGGATCATTTGGAAACGTTATTTATTCGCCTATGTAGAAAGGGAGGATCGAACAACAATCCTAACACTCTGCAACTGAAGTGGTCTCTCTAAGGTCCCTGCTACTGCAAAATAGAGTCAAATCTTCAAAAAGTGCAAATGCTGTGGACTCTGATTCAACTCCTCCCTTCATCTTTCATGAACGATAAAATCACAATGAGAAAGACACTACACTTGCCATCCAATGTGCTGCAATGATGGCCTCACAGGCGCCATTCCATGACAAGGCTCTGTTCTATATAGCTGGTTACATCTGCCGCAAGGGGGTAAGGCTGATATCTTGTACAACATGTGCCACAGGATTATTCACTTTGGCCTCTGAAATGCCTTCCATCGAAAATGAAACTTTGGTGAGGCGCAAAGATAATGGGGGTTTAATACCTTCCAAAGATTTTTTTTGTCATCGTGAAAACAGCATATCGTCAATTGAGGCGCCCTCTGATGTCTTGAAGAGACCCGTAAGCTTATACCATAAATCAATGGTTAACAAATTGAAGATTTCAGTGAGTCAGGAAGTTCACCAAGGTATATTTCCCTCTTTGTCAATACATTTTTTGGAAAGTCTGTATCTGCCCACGAGGAACACCATGGACTGCTAATCATCAAAACGGCCGTTGAATTGTATGTCCGACTGATGCTAAAACATCACAGTAAAGTCATCACAGAAGGTTTCTTGCAAGACAACCGACACAGGGGACAGCACTTAACCAAAAAGTGCTTTTCTTTCATAAGTAACTGATAATGACTTTTCAGTTAGTTATAGTATTTTCCATACCTTTGGTTTATAATTATTTTAATCATATTTATCATTCCTTATTGAGTGAAGAGTCACAATAATAGTAGCAGATCTACCAGTAATAGTCCTTGTCGTTAAACTTTTAAATTGCCAGTTTCAAACCAAGCGAGGGCCTATACCCCTACAAGAAAAGGTGAAAGAGCTCCAGAGGATGAAGGAAATTAACATAATTGAAGAAATAACACAGCCAACGGAATGGTTTTCGCCAAAAGTATCAGTACCAGAAGCCAATGGAGAGGTCTGCATTTGTGTGGACTTGAAAATATTAAACAAAGATTAAGAGAGAAGTTTGTCATCCCAATGTTTGATGACATCATCCTTCAGTTGAGTGGATCTACAATATTCTCCAAGCTAGACACGCAATCTGGTTTTTGGCAACTTCCATTAGACCTAGAGACGAGCCAAGCTCACAATTTTCATAAGACCTCATGGCAGGTATTACATGAAAAGAGTTCCCTTCGGGATAAGTTCAGCTGCTGAAATGTTCATGAGAGTTGTATCGAAGAGCTTAGAAAACACACTTAGGGTAGTCTGCTACTTTGATGATATCCTATGTCATTCAAAAACAAAGGAAGAACATGGCTGCCTTTGTACCCAGAATTAATTTCCTGGAAGGGATGAATAAAGGAATCTTGAATCTTGAATTTTGAATTTCTCACTTCCAGTCAAACTCAACCATCATCTACAAGTTCAGTAAAAATACGGACCATCTGTAGGAAAAGACAGAATACTCAGCGAAACATGTGTATTAGGTCAACGCACCCACTGCGATGGTCACACTGTAACGCATGATAGTCTATTTCAAAGTTTTCTTTCTTTCCCTATTGTCTCCTTGTCAGCAGATGGGGGCATTTCGTTGTTTTAGTTTTGTGTCTATCAATACATCAACAATGGCGATGGAGTGTCAACAGATTGTATGACAGAGTGAAAAGATTGTATTGATATGTGCATATCCCATTTCTCATTTTTCACCCCTAGTAAATGCCTGCAAAATGCAGTCAGCTTGTGATAGGGAAAACATTTTGCCGCAGTCAGTTACAGATAAAATACTTACACTGTGGAGCATTGAAGATATCAATTAGCAATGATAGTGACCTACCTAAGCTGCAGCAGCTATCTAACTTGTAAAGAAAATTGCCTGATAAGCATTCGACAACTTCAGCAAAGGCTTCGCGGTGTGATTCATATTACCCCAACTTCATTCCACCTCCTCCTCCCCCAACTCCTCTTTGACCACCGGCAAAATATAATGAAGAAATGGTTGAAGACTTTGATTTTAGCTCATGACCACTGCCACTACCATCAATGTGTGAGACTGACATAGGACATTCAAATTCATCACTGCCCCGTCTCTTCCATCATCGTTGGTATTTACACAAGTAGCACCGACGCCCCTGTCACTGACACCAGGTTCTCCCTCGGCTGCAACCTCCTTATCTTCCCCTTTAACGACGACAACGCTACCTCTCAGTCTAATGCAACTACGTCAACTGCAACAACCTGGTCCTCATGCTCTTCATTTATTTCCCCAGAGGAGCGGAAAAATATTCAAGTTTCTTTTGCTTTTTCATATGGATCGAAAAATGAATGTTTGTCTATAAACATGAGAGATAAGACAAAATTAAGCAAAGATAAGATGTGCCTTCAGTATCAATGAGTTAGTCATCGAAAAATAGAAGTGGCTGCCCAATTTCCGTACAGGGTGGTCATATAAACACATTCAAAAACATAGACATTGATGAACAATACAAACCTGTCTCATTCACTGACAATCGGGGCAAATTGAAAAATGTACAGAACCATGAAAAAAGAAACCATCATTACTCATATCCAAGGATATTATCCAGAACGACTCCCACTACAGGAGGGAAAAGAAGATACCTGCCAAGTGACATAACACTTCAGTCAATGTACCAGGATTTCAAAGCCATCCATGAAACGAGCATTTCTTATGCTTCATTTTACTGAATCTTCAGGTCCAGGGGAATATGAAATATGTACAAGCATGGCATTTCACCGAAAAAAAACTGCCACTTTGAAATTCAGTGCGAACCATACCCTCAGCACATAAAGCACAAAAGAAACTATAAAGAAGCCCGACAGGCATATAGAATAGATAAAGAAATGAATGAGGAGCATGAACTTAAAATGTCTGTGGATCTCAAAAAAGTGATAATGCTCCCAAGAACGGAACAATTCAAATGTGGCATTTTCACTTGCAGGTTGGCAGTGACATTTGCCACTTTAGGTGGAAAGGACTGTATCATGGTCTTATAGAATGAGGTGATTTCAGAGCGTAAAGATGAAGACATAATTTCTGCTTTTTTCAAGGTTTTGGGCTCAATTCAAGATTAAAAAAAAACAAATAACTTTTTTGTTAGATAATTGTGAGGGCCAGAACAAGAACTGGACTTTATATACATTGCTGGGATTTTCCATCAAGGAAATTGCAACAAAGATGGAAAAAGTCACTCTAAAATATTTTGAACAAAAAACACATTTTTATGAGTGTAGATAGTGTCCATGTGAACGTCAAATGTTGAAGAGAAAAGGGAAAGTTTATGACTTTCAGGATTTCATTCAATGGTGTAAATGACTCAGGGTGCATATCTAATTGTTTAAAATCAACAGATTTTTGTAAATGGGAGTCTGGTCTGAGAAGTCACAAACTGAAAAAAATTAGAAACTGGCCCTCTTTCTAGCATGAACATGAATGCTTATTCTTTTAAAGTTCTCATGAGCAGATTGATTTTGAAGAATGAGACTTCCTGAAGTCAACATTTCAGCTTAAAAAACCATGCTCACTTCAAAAACAGAAATGAATTGAAGCAGAAAAGAAAGCTCAACTTGTTCACACATAAGGGCCACTGATACCATTTGATAGGCGTAACTTTTGAGAAAATTTGTCCATTTCAAAGTAATGAGCCATTTCCTAAATGAATCTTAAGCTTAGGGGTAAGCCTAGTGATTTCAATACATATTAATAATTGCAACAGTTACTTACCTGGCATAACAATACAATTCCATCAGATGAGATTTGATTTAAAGTGGGAGCGGTTCATGACAAACATTCAATGAAATTCACTCTACAGATTGCTAACACAAACAAACCCAATGCACAACAAAACACTGTAGTCATTGCCTTATCGCCAGTCAGAGACACTCACTCAAATTTAGTTTGATTCCTTGTCGGCGACATCAAGAAAGATCTTATTGCCCTAGAAACACACACTTTGTAAAACAAAAGCATCAAAGACTTTCTGTGCAAGATCTATGGTCTTTCAGGCCAACAAGGCCAAGATACCCATGCTTGTGGTGCCTGATACCAAATCGCACGCTAAGAATAGCACCATCGTGCTGTAAATCAAGAACATTGGCAATGTTACACAGATAACAGACACTATATCGAACAAGAATGTGGGGACAAAAAAATGTCGCCAAATATCACAATTCCTTACATGCACCTTTACTACAAGTAGAATTAGACAAAGTCTCACCTCCTTACCTTCCCATTCTGTTAGGCATAGTTTTAAAACACCACAGATTACTTGAACAGGCTGCACATGACATAGACCTTAAAATCGCATCTTTACCTCATGAACACCTTACAGATCTAGGATCAAAACTGAGGCTTTTTGGTAGAGAGTGGCAACGGGTGGCAGACCTAGAGCAGTAGCAAGAATTCGCACAAAGTTGTTTATTATCTAGTGACACAGAGGAAGATATTAGCAGGTATCAAGGACAAATAGACACACTAGAACACACACTCTCTCTCATCAATCGCCGAAAACTCACTCGAAGGTCAGGGCCAGTAGCTTCGTCTTTAGACAAAATACTTAAGAAACACAGAATCAAACCACAAGCCTATCACAGTAGATCATTCATAGGGAATCATTGTCACAAATACCTCAACCCACCCGTTTATGAAGAGCTCACACGATCAATCATTGTAGAAACAAAAACATACACAAACAACCCTTTCATTATCGATCATGCTCATGAAACAGAACTGAAATTCAATTGCATCAATCAAACGTAATGTGAAGTACACAATGCCATCTCACTCACGAAACCAATAGACCCAGCCTCTCTCGATAACATACAATCTGCAATAAACACCTACATGGCAACATATAGGGAGCAGTTTCGACAAAAGAAACTTATCCCAAAGCGACATATACTCGGACACCATGCCATACCATTCATACAACAACACAAATTTGGTCTTGGCTTTTTGGGTGAGCAGGGTATGGAAAGCAGCCACCAAACAATTTCCAAACTTGAGCACCGGGCTTGTGGCATCGTCAATGAGGAGGAAAGGCTGAAATTTATCCTCAATGCCCTCCTTCTGAAGGTGGCCCCAACCTTGACCACAGAATAAAGTGTTGTTTATGGAGATTTGTCTTCGTACATTTGATATATTATCATGTTATTTATTCTGTGGAATGATGTGTTCACCTGGAATGGCTATTTCAATGTAAATGTTCAACGTTGAAGCTATGTGATTTTACGCACCTTCCCGGGAATACAAAAAAGAAAACATTAATTGCAAGAGAACGGCCGTACTGGTAGATATCATTTTAGGTGAGTATTCTTTGTATGAACTGTAGATTTTAAATGTATGCATTTGAAGGGAGATCTTCGTGCCGATTCTGAACAATAAATACTTAAAGTTATGTAATAGATATAAAACAGTGAAGAAAAAGCAGGGCATTGTAAGTTCTCTTTCCGTAAAACAACGAAAGTAAGTGTTTATCTCACTGGTATGATCCAGTGTACGGTAAAACGTGTACCTGTGTTCAATTTCATTCAATTCTAAAGCTTAACGCTTCTAATTATCTAAACATTATTCCTCTCTAGCGATCATGGCAACAAAAGCGGTTTGACCTATCTGAACTCTGCCCTTGAGATCGACCCTAACTGTGTTGGCGCCATGCTGTCTCTGGGCAAAGCCTTGATTTCCTTAGAACAGTTTCCCCAGGCAGAGACCGTCATCAAACAAGCCGTGGAAATGCAGCCAGACCTGGCCAATGCTCATACATATTATGGCGTCCTCCTTCAAAGGACAGGTAGTACATGTAGCATCTACGTGAATCTTCTTCTCATTTCAGTGTATCCCAACATTGAGGTCACCACGGTAATTCACGATGTCGCTGGTCATGATTTCTAGTAAGACTTTTACGCCGGACGCGCTTTCTGAGCAAAAAGAAATCCAAGCTTTTCTACATCGCTACATCCACTTAATGTGATCATAGCGGTGTACAAGTGTTCCCCGCCAGGCCTATTCCTGCCATATATCTTCTCAATTCCATATGGAGTCTACAGAGATGTGGCAACTTTGCAGGCACACTTGCCCTCGCACACTGACAAGATTCTCTTCTTCTTCTTCAAATAATCCGGCTGACTTAGTCAAACTGAGTATGACTGTCGAAACGCATGACCAAAACACAAACAAGCAAACAAACAAACAACAAAACAAAAACAAAAACCAAAAAAACATAAAAAAACAACAGCTAAAAACAACAACAAAAAAACAACAACCCAAACCAAAACAACAAAAACAAAACAAACAAAAACAAACAAACAAAACATGGACGTCTAATACTTTGATCTAAGAATAATGTGGCAGATGGACTGTTTGAAGGAGTCCACGTCTCTGCCAATGGCCAGGTACTCAATAACACCTGAGTGGGAAAATGGGGGTAAATAGCCTTTCCACAATTATACTCAACAGCGCAGCTGCGCGGCCTGGCTCCGAATTCAGAACCTCGCCGTCACAAATCGAATGCCTTGATCCCACAGCCACGGCGATACACTCAGGTTTTGGACCGAAAAAAATAGGTTGAAGTAAAGAAAAAACGATAAGGAGAAATAATTTTGCCGAGGTAGTGATAAACAAAAACAAACCCATCCATCGCTCCCTGGGCTTCCATCTGCCAATACTTTTTAAAAGAAAATAATATATGCACAGCATGCACATGGGACCTCACAACTTACCACTCTTGTCCGATATGTCTAGATACATAAATCTTACCTACTATAGGAGTAGGGTCCATTCTTTTTTTTCCTGAAGCAAGTATGTTATGTGCCCCTGTTGGTTGACTCAAACCAGGTGAAAATGGGTGCAACTTTGGCTAGAAAAGTACCGTGCAATAGACTAGTAAATGTTCAGAGAGCGATGGATGAAATCTCTCCCTGTTCGCAACGTGCTATAGGAACCAGGATAAACTCGGGTCCTATGAACCGGTTCGGCTAAAAAAACCAAACTACTACTACTACTACTACTACTACTACTACTACTACTACTACTACTACTACT
>JAOWAY010184277.1:0-10295 GCA_028565895.1 Goniobranchus geometricus | reverse complement strand
ACTAAAATTAGGAAAGAAATGATATTTGACGATATAAAAGACATTCTATAATTTTTAGAAGGACATATGATGCAAAATAACACGTCTGCTTATCGGGATCGCAGGGCATCTAAGTTGCCATCCAAAACCATTATTGGCCCTTTCAAATGAAAACGGCAGAATAGTCCTCTTTGTATTTAAAACTGAAATTAGACTCACATCAGGAAGACTGTCACAGATATCTGGGTCTATATTATTAAACATCGGTAACATGGAAATGGTATTCATTTAAGGCAAAAGAGAGGAAACTGAAAAATCATATAAAAAAACAAATTCAAAAATGTCTCCACGGAGAGTAGAGTAATTAGCGTCTAAATGAAAATAATGAAAGTCACTCATCACACTTGACCTTCATCTTTCAAATATTCACACAGTGAAAACTACTTGTCACACAAAAACACAATTTTCACAGAATTACAGTTGGATGTCCATGCTTTCAAATTAAAAAGAGATATAATTGAAATTGTGAGTGATAAGGTGAAAATGATGATGTTAAAAGTGTGTAAAATAACCTAACCAACATTCCTAAATAACTAACGTTTCCTCCCCTGGGTGCCACTAAAACCCCTCGCAGCTAATTGCAGGTATCACTTACATCTGTTTTCCCCGTAAGTGCGTTGCTTGGATGCGGTCTGTAACGTTAGATCTTCGCGTGGATAAAAGATTATCCATTAAGCATTGTCAGTTTCGAATTGCACTTAGGCTGCTGGTTCAAAGATCAAAACTAAAAGTCCTGTTTTGGGGCAAAATGGGATGCCGCGTAGTTTTGCGACTAACAAGTTGTTTCATGGATACTCCCAAAAGAGTTGAAAAGGTGCCAGAGTTAGATGGCTTGACAGGAAAGTAAACTATGCCCAGTCTTGATTGTACAATCGTGTCCTTATATAGACTTTAGATTCAAATGTATCTCAATAATAGGACCAATATGCTTGATAGGCACTTATAAGTTAAAGTAAAACAATCATTACCCAAGTGTTTTCTAATAGAAGTCTTTACATCTTTGATTTTAGTACTTTTGTGCCTTCTATAGAATTAATTCATATTTGTTTGAAATATTGGTGAAAGTATAATAAAAGTTGTTAAAGATGGCTGAATGATTGAGGGGAAAAAGTCAATTTTGCTATCAACGTCTATGTTTGATGATAAGATGGATCATTGTGTTTTGGATTTCTGTTTTGTCTTCTGTTTTGTTTTATTATTTAACGTCAACAAGATTTTTTGCAACAGCTTGGAGCAAAATGGGAACTGTGAAATAGTAACAGAATAGTTGCAATTATTTTATGTGCATTTCTTTATTCCATACATATTTTCTTCTTATATTCTCAATTTCCAGCAAGACGTTTTGATCTGAAGAAATCTGTCGCAATGTTTAGAGATGTGAGTACCAAATTTTACACTAAAGATTTTTTATTTGAGAATCGGAATGAAAAAAAAGAACCAAACCCATGTTGTCAAGCCATGTTAAGAGACCCAGAAACCCTACAAGAGTGGCAGGGTAATTGGAAGAGGGAATTCCATCTAAAAGAAATGCCAGTTTATTACAATCCCTAAAAAGCATCAACCATTCAGATACAAATACGAGACATATGAGAAACTGAGTGAAACTAAAAGTGCAAAATACATAGGTTTAACCAAAGATTGTGATCTAAACTGGACAGATCAAAATAATGCAGTGTGCAAAGAGACAAGCTCCACACCAGTATTCTTGAGAAGAAATCAAATCAACTGCCCTAAATCAATCACATAAAAATTTGTAAATGCATTCGCTTTTAAATCATTTTAGATTATGGATGGCGTGTTTGGGATCCCCACATCAACAAACAAAAAGGGAATCCAGAAAAAAATTCAAAAGATATACAGCATGCTTAATGGTTACAATTATACTCCTTGTAATACATCTACAACCATGCGTAAATGAGGTTGGATCCCTCTAGAAGAACACAGGACTAGGATTAAATCTACAATTCTCTATAAAGGCATAAATAATGTAATTGACATATCTATTGATAAGTACCAAATCAGCAACCATGACATTAACACTAGACTAAACAAAAGGCAAAACGATAATGTATCACATGCAAACCTAGACAGCCACCTATGCTCCTTCTTCCCCAGCTCACCTAGACTGTGGAACAGAATCCCTGATCCTGTCAGATACAGTTGAGACATACAGTTGTACTGAGTCAGTCGGATTATTAAAGAAGAAGCACCTATTTATAAAGCATTATACATTGATATAATTTTTTATATTTTTAGCCAAAAAGGGTATGTAACTGTTAAGTCAAAACCTTGTACTTTGATATCATGTCTATGTTTATAGAAAGACATATAAATAGATAGATAAACAGATATCATTTAACAAGATTTGAATGTTGAGGCATTTTACATATGTGTCCCATATTGATGTTGAGGCAAAGACTTGCATTTGTTATCACATAAAATGTAGGTCTACCGTGAATTCTTATGTCACTTAGGACATGCAATCAGGTTTTAATTTTGAGGTATTTTACAGAGGTATCCTTGACAAAAATGTTTTTAACAGAAATATGTCATTCTTTTGGGAAATGTTGTCAAATTCTTATATGATCTGTATCATTTTGAAAAATATTTATTCTGAAATTAGCTTGCATCATTATAAACTTTATACTTCGAGCAATGCAGATACAATCAAAGTGATCATGATTCAGAAAGTGTGTCAACTTATAGATTTGCATAACTTCATGGACTTAATTTTTTGCAGCACATAATATGGCGAGAAGTCAACAAAGTAGACACCATTTTAGAAGACTTTGAGCCTCCCTTGGTGATGACAAAATATTTCCCCGGAGGTCTGTTTGGCCAAGACAAAGAAGGGTCTCTCATTTGGTTCGATCCTGTTGGCTGCATAGATTTGAAAGGTGAAATGCAAGTATTGCTTAGTCTTTCATCTAAAAGCCATAGTACAGTTCTGATGAATTTCGATACATCCATAATATGCTTTTTTGATCCTGTTGACCACAAGGATTTAAAGGGGAAATGCAAACATATTGGATTTTTATTTTATTGATTGATTGTAATTTCAAATATTATTCAGTCTTTTATCTGAAAAGCCCCATTCCTATTCTGAAGAATTTTGAACTTTCCATAGTATATTTTAACATAAGCAAAATTTCATGTACATTGTAAAATGTACCATTTGGATGAAGTCTTGCAGATGAAAGAAACCTTGGCAGAAGAGAAGACTGAGAAGACAAAATTTATTCCAACCATCCATTTCCTCTATTTCGTCTTCAACACCTTTCAGAGATAAAGGTTCATTTGGACCGGGAAGGGCATCAGGAAGGGTATCTGGTTTGAGATCTTTGCCAAAAACCATTATGAAGAGTCTTCATAATGATGAACTGCTATGGCAGCCACAAAGTTGGAACAAAGCTGAAAGAAGAAGCAAAATACTCATAAGATTGCTCAATGCTTAAGGCATCGGCCTGGGGATTGGGAGGTCCTGGGTTTGACTCCCAGCCAGTGATGACTTATGTTTAATCCATTGCTCAGGTGTTTACTGAGTACATGTTAATAGGCTGGTATTGTTGCTCTAAATGAGCTACACTTTACCGTATGCTCCCCAGGGGATATGCCTGTTAGTGGATAAAGTATCCTAGAGCGCTTTATGACTGTTCTTAGAATGGTGGAAAATGCCATATGCAATAATCATCTTTACCTTTATAAGAAAACAGATATAATATAAATGAAGTAACTGCTTCATGTTCCACACCTTGCTCCCTCACAGATCATTCCATTACTATTACAGCCAGATATACTTACACCTATTTGAAGCTTGAATCCTCTTAAGCAGGATGCTCCTGATCCCTGTGCCACCCCCACCCCCAACCCCTTGATATATTCATGCTATTTTTTCTACCAGCCTAAAGGGGAGACTTGTCTTGTCTTAATGTGGGAATGGAAGCTAATTCCTCTTCTCATACAACAGTTCAACCTGTTCCATCAGAAAGTTTCCTCTCAATAATAACATAAACATGCACACACATGATCTATAAACAATGTAATTTATAATGTCATTAAATATAACCATGACATATGTCATATTATATTACAGTATATTGATGTTATATTCTGATAGAGCTCCCCTTTGGTCATAATATTAAATCTACACTTTTTGTCTCCAGGCGTTTTGATGTCGTTACGAAAGCAAGATATTATTAAGAGTAAAGTCTGGTTGATGGAGAAAATTGAACATCTGTGCAAAGAAAAGTCATTACAGGTGAACATACTTTAATTTTTCCAAGTATCACACACAGAATTTCATATTAATTCATCAGATACACAGAGCAAGAAAAGTGTCTTAAATGACTGTAGACCAGAATATGGTTTCATGATAGGCTTTGCCTTAGTATCATGTTATAGTGATATCCAAGAGTACACCCTATCCCCTATCCACCTCTATTATTTTCATTTTAACTCATATTCAGTCGTTATCTGTTGAGGTTGTTGTTTTTTTTATACTTTTATGTTTCAGATAACTTATGGCTATTTACTTTCACATTTCTTCTCAGACATCTATTTATAAATGATTGTATTTTCTGTAGAATAGCTTTGAGTGATTCACCTTATGTTTCTGAGCCATATGTTAATACTGATTTGACATTTGAGTTAAATCTTTACTTTAGTTCTTTCTTGTAATATCTTGTCATTCAATGCTTTGTTACCGCTTTAATGTCAAGCCACAATTTTCTTCCTGTGTTGTTCATCTTCGTGTTGAATATAAAGTTTTGATGCTATATTTTAGCAATGTAAAAGAATATTTCCAGATTCTATTGATAAGTTTGATAATGATTATAATAATATCATGATTTATTTTATTTTTGGGAGACTGATTTTGTCAGGGGATTTTCTATCATAGTTAATGTTTGTCAATTCTATCCCTCCCATTTCATCTTCATTTTGTTTAACTTCATCAGTGACTTTTGTTTGTTGTTAATATAATTTTTTTTTTTATTTGTTTAGCAAGGAAGGCGAGTTGACCAGATAGCTGTTATATTTGACCTTGAGAATTTAGGCATGAGGCATTTATGGAAACCAGGTATGGATTTGTTATTGAAATTGTGAAATAAATTTACAAATTTTCCTTTTCATCTATTCTGACTTTCTCAGTAGAAATGTCAACGAATAACACTTTAAAGACATTATTTGTATGAGCTTTTTGAAAGAAGTGCAGCAAGGGAAAATACAGCAATTTCCCTCTCCAATCAATTCCCCCAAACTTTGTGGAATTGCCAAGTCATTTTCTTTTTAATAGGCTGTGCATAATTTTTGGCAAGTGTAATGCAAAGAATGCTTTTCTCGGAGGCAATTGAGTCTTGAGCTCAGAATGCTGTGAAACAAGAGATGAAGGGACGGAATGGTAAACATAGCCTGTATAACACCTTTCCAGATTATCTCTTCTTCAAATATTTCAAGTTACCCAGCAAAACTGAGTATAACTGTTTAAGTGCATGGATAAACCTCTTATCAAACCTATGGACTAGGACTGGTCACTGAAAATTCTTTGCAACCGTAGAATGTGGACTAGAATTCAACACAAAATAAGCAATATTGATAGATTCAGCAAGCTAATCCTTAGTTCTGCCAAAAGCATATACATGTACCTAGAGGCTTTTGAAAAGAATACATACCTTGCTGGTCAGAAAAAAGCAAACAACTCATGAAAGAATTTGAAAGACCTCAAGACCAGAAATTAGCTGAAGAACTTCTTGAATCTTTGCATGAAGGCATCCAAGAGAGATAGATTGAACATGTCAAAAATCTAGATTTAACTCACTCTAGTCAACATGCCTGGCAAACCATTAAGAAACCCGACTCAGAAAACCAACAAATAAGAACTGCCCTACCAATTAAAGCTGACATTATTGCCAAAGAGATAAAAAAACGAGGAAAACACACACCTGACCACAAATTCGAAAAAGAAATCAGAAAAGAATATCAAGAAATATTCTGAGCACTGTCAAAAGAAGGGTTACTTCCTAGCTACTCAGTAACAATAGACGAAATGGAAAAGGCTATCAAAGAGATTAAAAATGGCTAGGCAGCTGGCATCGATGGAATCTACCCTAATAGGTAAACACACCTTGAACCTGTTGCCATTGAATGGCAGGCAAAAATAATGTCAGAAATACTTGACTGTGGCACATACCCTCAAGCCTGGAAACATGCAAAGGTTTTCACAATTTTAAAACCAGGAAAACCGGCGACTGATCCTTCCAGCTATAGACGTATCTCCCTTCTCAGCTGCCTACTGATCCTTCCAGCTATAGCTATCTCCCTTCTCAGCTGCCTCTATAATTTCTTTGAAAGGAATCTCCTCACAAGAACCACACCTTACATTGGGCCAAATTTACTACCTCAACAGGCTGGTTTCAGGCCACATCGGAGTACTGCAGAACAAGACCTCGTCCTAACATCTCATATCGAAGGTGGCTTTGAAAAGAGATATAAAACAGGAGCAGTCCTGAAAGATTTATCTGCGGCCTATGACACTGTAAGGAGTGGAGGCCTCATGCTGAAACTTGCAAAAACCGTACCTTCTTTCAACAATGACCGGCACCAGACAATTCCACGTTGTAATAGAAGGAGACAAAAGCAAAACAATAAAGATAAAGAATGGTGTCCCTCAAGGTTTTGTGATTGCTCCAACATTCTTCTATGGGTACATAAGTGATATGCCCCAAACACAATCAACAAAATTTGGTTATGCTGATGACTGGGCATTGACATATCAATCAAACGAGAGGACCAAAATCGAAAACACCTTAAGTCAGGACACCACAAAATTGAAGAAATATTTTGATACATGGTACCTTAACATGAACACCACAAAGTCTGTATCAAGCATCCTCCATCTGGACAACCATCAGGTTTGAAGACCATTCAACATCGTAGTGGATAGCACAACCCTTCCGAACGATCCCAACCCAAAATATTCAGGCGTCACATTGGACAGACAACTGACATACAGGCAACACCTGCAAAGTTGTGTTTAAAAAATTAGCTAAAGAAACTGTATAATCGGAAAGCTGGCAGGAACATCATGGGGAGCAAATCAAAAAATGTTAAGATCAACGTCCATGGCACTATGTATAGCACAGCTGGATACTGCTCTTCTGTCTGGTCCAGAAGCTGCCACACGAAAATTGAAGAAAATTATTGCCATTTATATTCCCACAGAATCTGTATGCTTTTTACCAATCCATAATTGTCCTATTTTCTGTACATTTACTTTTCAGATGTGGTCAAAACCATAATTCATTGTACCTGTATTTTTTCAGAAAAGTCGCATGGAAAATGTGTCACATTTTTTTATTGAAATAGTTGTGGATATTTTGAGTTTTATTTCAAAATCAGTTGAACATTTTTTAAAAAATATTCACTTGTTTTCTAGTCATAAGAATGAGTCCATTAATGGAAAAAACTTGGAGGAAAATTTATATGGTCTCATTACAGTGTGTAGACTTTTTCTGCTCTTTTCAGCACTTATTGCCATGAGTTGTTTTGTTTTGTCTTTGACCAGGTGTGGATCTTTTTGCAGAAATTGCAAGTACATTTGAGAAGCATTATCCTGAAATATTGAAGAAAGCCTATGTCATAAATGGTAAGGAATAGAATTATAGAATGATTCACCTTTATTCTCTGAATGTATATGATACGGTGAAAAGGAGGGTAAAAAGATATCTCAGCCTCACCTGAGCTAATGGTCTTGTTTTACAACCACTCTCCCCCTCCCCGCTCCCCCTCATTCACATTTCCTTTGTTGGCTTATCTGTTTCAACTGTTTATCTTGCCCGGAAATAGTACATGTACTGTCATAACTGCAAACACTTATGACTGTATTATTCCTGGGCGGCAATCTCCTTCATATGTACTTACCTACTCAGTTAGATTGAATGTTATCCTTTTTCTGAAATATACTGAATGACTCAATTTGCCTGAGTGTTGTTGTTGGTGTGCATGTTTGTTTGAAAAAACCTGCTGGTCGTTTGTTGTTCCATGTCTGAGGGTATTTGACAGCATTTTTAAAGTTATCCAAGCTACTGCTGAATTTGATAGGGAGTGGCATTTTGTTCAATATCTCATAGTGTCTGGGGAAAAGTAAATGTAAGTGGATGTAAATTCTAGATACTGTTTGGGTAAAAATTTTGATTGCCTGACCTGTACATCTGTTTGGAGTAATGTAAAATTAGTCCACTTCTATATCAATGAGTTCACCTCTAGCTTTGGAGTCTCTCATTCTATCCATCCTTGTTTTTAAGGTCTGTTACTCCATCATGCTTTTTCCTTTGTAGTTCATATCCTTTACCGTTTTCAATATACCAAGCAGCAAGTCTCACCATCATCTTGAAAGAAGGCATGCAGATTTGTCTCTCCAATCTTTACAATTAATTAAGTATTTCTTACAACAACTTTTAACCTGAACATTTATTCCAGTGTTTCCCTAAGTACTCACAGATACATTTATATTTACAGTTGTGAATCTGTACCATTAGTCATAAATCTTATGGCATTCTTCTGTGTCTTTTCTAATCTTTCTATTTAATTTTTAAATGACGATCCCATAATAGCAACATTATTTTAAAATAGGTTTTACAAGGCCTCTGTAACATTTTTCCTTTATCATCTTAAGGCATGTGATGTGTTACGTTTCAAAATACCAAAGGCATTATTTTCTTTTTCATAGATAGCTTTCATTTGTTCTTTACACTCAAGTTTTGTCATCAATGAGTAACCTTGGTTATTTAGCAAGGTTATTTGTAGAGTTTATAACAACTTGTTTCAAGAACATTCTGTTTGTGGTAATTCTTTGACAATTTTTTATTTCAAACTGTTGCGGCTGTTTCACAGATGTACTATTTTTATCAAAAATTCCAGCTCTAAGTTCTCAGCTCTACAAAGTGATCTATATGACATTTTACACCTCTGAGAAAGCTTTATCTTCTATGTAAGTTTCATAATTTCAAGTCCGTTTGAACAAAAAGGTATTTTCATGGCACAAGTTCTGTCTCGAGACAGTTTTATTTCATACTTGTTCTGTCTGTTTGTTACCATCCTCTTTAATGTATTATTCCCCATGTACTCAATTAAGCACATCTCTATGTTATTTTCTGAAGTGAATTGGAGATGTTTCTTTATGTTGAAAACATGATTTGAGAAGCTGGGCTTGATCTGATTCATATTGAAAGGTATGATTTGTTTAACTTCACTCAAAAGCTTTAGAGAACTCATACATCACCTTGAAATAAGTCACTTTTACTAAAATTCTTGTTAAGTCCTTCAGTAACAACACTTTAAAATTTGTTTTGTGATTGATTGAAAGTTTTACAACTTTGCAAATTCCCTTATAAGGGTTGATTTGACAATGAAATCACTGCCTCATTCTTCTTGTTCAGCTCCAAGGATCTTTCCTATGGCATACAATTTGTTACGACCATTTTTGAATGAAGAGACACGAAAGAAGATTGCTGTATGTGGAAGTAAGTGATAGCACTGACCAAAGTAACAGTTCTGTTCTAATGCATATCAGTGAAAGCTTTTCTTTTACAAAAGTGTTGTCTAAATTTGTAATGTGAAGTCAGCACTTCAGATATATTGTAGGGAATATTTAGCCAAACATAAAACAGAAACAGTAAGCTAGGGATGATATACAATGCCATTATCTATAACACATTTATAAGCATTAAGGCTGTTATTTATTTTCATATTTTACTAACAATTCTTGTCGTATTTTTGTTTCCACATGCATAATAATCCTCATGAATCTGATTTTCCACAGGAATGGGAATCACAAATCATATTCAGACAATCATAAGATGAACAAATCTTCGTCCATAGCTAGGAAGTGATACCTTTCTAGAAATTTCATAGTGTAATGATATAGAAATAAGTCAACCAAACATTTTCATCCAATTTGCTATTGACCTTTACCTTTAACAGTATTGTCAGCAAATTCATCAAAAATATCTATATGGTCATGCACATATCAGGAAATGACACAATCATACCTCTCAACATAAAGGTAGATCAAACAAGCCTTGAAAAGGTAGAATATTTCAAATATTTGGGATCCAAAAACAGCTGATAGACAATGCAAAGAATGCTCCAGTTAAACAACGTAAGGAAAGACAGAAGCTGCTGAAATGTGGCTTTACAGACAACAGCTGAGAGTGAAATGGACAGAGAAAAGAACTAATGAAAGTATCCTGAAACAACTA
>JAOWAY010184166.1:0-10296 GCA_028565895.1 Goniobranchus geometricus | reverse complement strand
CGTTATCTTGTGGACTGCATTCGCACTGAGGAAATTAGGGTGAGTCATCAACCATGGAATGGTTGTCATTGTGATTGAGAAGGTGCCTTTTGTTTTTATTTAACTTGCATTCATATTGCAGTCAAAATGAGCCTATGAACAATGATATTTAAGTCTTAGAATAAGTTATATGTATCAATGCCTATTTTTTGTGCAGAAATTTTTAAGCACATAAAGAATGCAAATTGAATCAGTTTGCAATGTAAATATATTCAAATTAATAGAAGGGTTTATGCATTCTTTTACAACATAAGGGTTAGATGGAAAACTTAATATTTGTTTTTCTGGCTGAGGATGCGATGAAAAAGAAGTCTCATTGAAATTTTTTAAATAAAGTCCACGTTTCTAAATATCGCAAATGCTTTCAGCATGAACTGATTTCTCATCTTCGCGGATGCATACTCTTTGAAAGGGAAGGTTAATGACAGTTGTCTTCCCAGCAATGAAATGTGGGGTAGAGATCATAGAACCAACAAATTGAAAGGAGTTACGGTTGGGGGTGCAAAGCTGCAACAAAGCTGGACAAGACCAGAAATGTAGCACATTAGGGAGAGGATTGGAGACAAAGTGATGGGGATGCTGATGCTGTTGCTCATTGGTAGAACTTTGGCCTTATAGACACACGCAGATTTGATTCTCACTATGGACACAGATAGTAAGCAAGAAAATTTGCCCCTGTTGCTTCATTCGACCCTGGTGAAAATGGGTACAGCTTTGGCAGAAAATAGACTAGCATCCCATACAGAGAGTGATGGATTTAATCGGTCACTGTCCGCTTCTGTTATTGAAACTGAATTGGACTACTTTTATTGGAGAGATAGTGAGAGAGTCTGAATAAAGATGCTTCAGACATGTTCAGAGGAGACATGAAGAGGAAATTGGCAATTGAATGCTGATGACAGTACTAGCAAGAGGACAAGACTGAAGGTATCTGAATGCAATTATGGTTGATATGATGGTTTTTGGTGTGAAAGAGAAGAATGCATTGAACAGGCCTGGCTGGAGGCTGAAGCTATGCTGTGATGACCTCTAAAAGATGAGGAGGCAAAAGAAGAAGAAGAAGGATACCAAGTAAAATGTGTGCATAGAAGTTGACTCAGGTGGCTCAAGGATTTAGGCGTCAGTCCTGAGCTCCATTCCTGCCTATGGTGATTTGGTTTTTTGTTCCTAAAGCAAGAAAATTTACTGTCATTGCTTCACTCGACTCAAGGAAGTAGTAGTAGTAGTGGTACTAGTAGTTGTAATAGTAGTAGTAATTGTAGAAGCAGTAGTCGTAGTAGTAGTAGCAGTAGTAGTAGTAGTAGTAGTAGAAGTAGGAGTAGTAGTACTAGTAGTAGTAGTAGTAGTAGCACTAGTAGTAGGGGTAGTAGTAGCAGTAGTAATTTTTTTCTGGGATTGTTAACTCTCATTTGAGGAAAACTGATATATTCCTGTAGAGATTTATTGTGATTTATGTAGTTAATGGTGCATAGGCTCAGTCTCATCTGAAGATGTTGTATAGACCTTACCTTTGTTGAAAATTGTTTCTTGTGTACTGCAGTACTTTCTTAACATTTCCACCTTCAATTTGCTTTTTTTTGTTCGTTTTCTTTTGTTTCATTTCAAGCGGGGACAGGGCTCTATTTTGAAATTTTTCAAGTTAACAGAAAACATCAATCCAAAGAAAGTTGATGACGAAACCAAAACTAAAATTAAGGGTGAGTGATGGCTTACTACTATGGGTTTAATTCATCATTTCATTCTTATATTTGGTTCCAGCTTCTCTACCTATTCATCTGGTGTTGGGGGGTGAAGAATATGAATTTTAATACTTTTCTTGCCATGGTCAATTTTCTTTTTTTACATTCACCCATTTGTCGTTTTTTTATGTTCACCATTCTCTCTACCTTGCAATGGTCATAGTGATTCATATTTACAAGGGGATTTGTAAACAGAAAAAGCAAGACAATAATGAGGAGGACATTAAGGGTAACTCATAAATTTCACACTTATCATTGACTCAGAAAAATCATAAATTTGATTCATGCTAATTTTTTTCATTCTTTAATTGATTTCTGTCTCCATCTCTCCTTTACTTGATATACACCCTGGCATGCTGTCTAGAATATGGCAAACAGGTCAAGCACACTTTTTTGGATTTCGTCTTTGGTGGACAGCTGGTCAGCACTGTCAAATGTGAGGAGTGTAAGAATGTGAGTACTGGATTGGCATAAGAAACATGCCAAAAGTTTTAAAGTTGGATTAAAGTCAGTTGTGTACAATTTTTTTTCTTGGTACCTTCAAATTTAGGTGATTCTTCTTCTGCCTCCTCCTCCTCCTTCTCCTCCTCCTTCTTCTTCTTCTTCTTCTTCTTCTCCTTCTCCTCCTCCTTTTTCTTCTTCTTTCGTCTTCTTCTTCTGCTCTACTGATATTCCGCTGTCATAAATTGCACTTTCGTATGTTCTCTGAACAAATTTGCTCTAAATATAGAGAGTTAAAGAAAACCCCCACAGCGAGAACAAAGCAACATGGAAAAGACATGCGGAGCTTTACATGTTGTGTGGGTTTTTTTTTTTAAATGTTACAATGGAGGTGTCACACTCAAGGCTCCATCAATGTTCTGTCCTTGTGATACTCTGGTTTTGATATCCATTGAGAGTTATTTTATGTAGTTGTTTGTTTTTTTAATCTGTCATTGATCAAAAATTAGGTCTGGGTTGGAATGAATGGAATGTATCAATTAATTCATGAAAGGTAACTGAGCACTAAATCTCTGATGTATCTAAATCATTATTTACAGGTATCTCAGATCTACGA
This sequence comes from Goniobranchus geometricus, assembly GCA_028565895.1. Classification (NCBI taxonomy): domain Eukaryota; kingdom Metazoa; phylum Mollusca; class Gastropoda; order Nudibranchia; family Chromodorididae; genus Goniobranchus; species Goniobranchus geometricus. The sequence goes on along the minus strand of JAOWAY010184166.1, from coordinate 7,461 downwards.
AGCCTTTCTGGACATATCCCTTCCTGTGACTGAGGAAAAGGTATACATTTGCATTGGTCAGAAGGCCTTGTTGTGTTTCCCTTGATAGCCACCCTGAGAAGTTAGTTGAAATGTGGCTGTACCTATTTTGGATAACACCAGACACGTTATATTTTTATCTCTCTGTAGATGTAACATGAAGTGAAAAGAGAAGTTTTTTCAATGTCTATGATTGCGCATTCAAATGCTGAAAGCCATGTAATGGTCATACCAACTGCACTTTCCTTCTCCTTTTCTCATGAAAATCATTCCATGTATTATGATTTTTATTAAACAAAGTGTTTATGCCTTGTCTTGGATGTTATTGCAGATCGTTTTTCCTCTCTTTTTTTCCCTCCATTTCATTGACATTCTCACTCTTGTATAATGTATTAGATATTTTCACCCCCTGGCTCTATTTGTTTTGTTTCTATCTATTAGCCACAACGACCAAACCTGACACTTATAGGGAAAAAGAAAGATTTTGCAGGTGTAGCCGATAGCCATGAAGACGGTGCTGCTGCAGACATAGCAGCAATGGGACTAGATTCCTGCATTGATAAACCCAGTAAATACCAGGATAAAAAGAACAAGAAGATTGCCAAGAAGGATGCCAAGGTTTGTGTTTGGATAAGAAATAACAAATACCAGAGCAGAAAAAATCATAATAGTAAATAAACTTTATTAAAGTAGTGGTCTAATGTATTCACACCTCCAAGTGTTGTTCTTTCCAAGACTGTGTGAAGCCCTTATCAACCTGGTGGGCTGTTAAGAGGCATTGCTGGTCATTGGAAGATTGTTATAGCCCATAGCGTGGTCAACAGTACCACAAATTGGACGGCTTGGCAGGGGAGGGTTTTCCTACACATGCTAAATGACTGCTGTTCTCTCATGTTGGCCCTTAACAAATTTCATGACGTCCATTGATTCCTATTCGATATTTTGAAGCCAAGGAGTGGCAGAACATCTGACATTAAGCCTTTTTCCCACCTTTTGATCTGTTATAGGCCGGTTTATTTTCCAAGCTTCATTCCATAGATTCTTGTTTTTATTATTCATATACCAATGTACCAATATCATAATATTCCAAACCGATGTACAAGTTGACAGTCAGGCAATGAAACTTAGATCCTGCTGACATCCAGAATCAACAGCCACTAACGTTTGCTTTTCCACAGACACTGTAAGACAAGATTATGGAACGATGTGCCATTCTCTTCACATTCAGCAGTAGCTTAGACAACTGAAAAAATACTCTTCAGTCAACTATCCTCAGTCTTGGAGGAAAAAAATACTGGGTAGTGTCAACCAAACATACACACTGATAGTACTTCTCAGTCGAACTGAGTCAGTCAGTCTATGTGAAGAAGAAGGAGAAGATTCATTTGTTCAGCATATTCAGTAAATGGGCAATAGAGATCAAATGATAGTGCATGATGGCAGAAAGTGTAAAAGCTACTTTTTGTATCCCTGTTAAACCAGTTGGCGATTGACTTTTGATACAGACTACATTAAGGGCCTGAATTTTATAGACTTATTCCCTTATCAAAAGCTAATCATCATTTTTAAGGTAAGTTTTACATAATTAAAATAAGTGTGAGGAAGCATCTAACTGGTCTTCGAGGAGAAATTTGATACCTTGCCAAAATTGTAATCGGTGTTGGTAGGTCAGATAGTCTTGTTTCTTGATGATACTTAGCTGTGTAAATGACTACTTTAATGCACACAGCATAAATGCATGTCACAATAAATCAAATACAAACAAGGAAAGATCTCAAAACTCTTTCATATAAGATAGGACGTTGTTCTACAATATCATACTTGTATGTTCAAAGGAATTGTATATCAGGGATTAAACAAAGAATCTGCTACTGGTGAGACATTTATAGGTGAGCTTTGCTGTACGCTTTGAAGTGTACGCAAAGCCTTCATTATGATTGCATGTTTGTATGCATCACAAGACCTATGCATCATGTGAATTTTTGTATTCTATTTCCACAGAGAAAAGCAAGACTTCAGAAAACAAAGTCATCAGAAAGAAATGAAGCAGGTGGGCACTTTGAGAATGAAGAGAAGGGATCGCTAGATGGAGACAATGCCAGCGATGACAGTAACAGGGCCATGGATGAAAATGACAGTGGTGGGGATGCATCTAAAGCCAATGCAGATTCCCAGGGAGCAAAAGTGAATGCTAGTAGTGAAGACAATAAATCAGGGGCTGGTCGTGATCCTGAGGATCAGACACAAGAGGCAACTACTCCTGGATCCATGAATGCTTCTACGCTAGAGGGTAGCAAAGACAGTTTGTGTGATAATCAAGATGAAGAGTCTAGAGATGATCCCTCAGGTAGTGTTGCAGACATCATTGGATTGTAACATTTGTGTACGTGTACGTATCTATGGGGGGGAAGTTCGAGGCATGTGTGCTTGAAGGATAAACAAGTTTGGAAAAAGGAGGAAAGGCGCTGTGATATGAAATTCTCAGGAGAGTTAATCCTTTTCGCAGAAATATGGTGTATTGGTATGAAAACTTGACCATATGTTCATGAATTGTTTCAAGAAAAATTGTGTTACAGAACTATTCAGAATTAACATAGAAAGCAAGATTAGTTAGGTTTGCTAGTAATGTTTATACAAGAGAGTGACTTTCTTTTTTTTTGGGTAATAAATGTTAAACAATTATTTTTACCATGAGCTTGTAATTGAAAGGGAACATTTTTTGGAAAAAGGATACCAGCTTGAAAATGTCCCTTATTTTTCATTGAAACTTAAAGAATTTCTACTCTCATTTTTGGATTTTACTTTTTAGGTGAAAAATAAAACATGATATTCTGAAATCTGTTAACTTTTATTTAGTGACATGATGGAACTTGGTAGAAACTAATTGCTAAGATTATTCTGTCTAGAAACACATTACCTCGACAAAGCTCGATTTAGTTGCATTTTACCCTCTTTTTTTTTAGCTCACTGTTATTCCTCCATAGTAAAATCATCTGCAATGAGTAGGATCTTGGTATAAATTATCCTGTGATGACTTTCTGATTGTTATTCTCCCTTTCAAGATTTCATAAATCACATGTAGCTCTGACTATCTGTGATAACTGTTTATATATATCTTATTAAGGTCAGCTCCATTGGAGTTAAATGTCTTTAGCCAAGTTCAGTTGGCAAGGCCAAGAAAACATTCTTATGAAACTAAAATTAGTGTTGAAATTCTTTCTGAACGAAAGTCTAATTTATTTGCAGTGTTTTGAAGTTTAGGATAAAAATGTGCTGAATGAAGGCAGGGGGGAAGTTAGCTCTTACTTAAATATGTATAATTTACCATCTAGAGGGAAAGATGTTGAGGTCTGGGGATCTCGTGGCTGAGGAACATCCACTGAGAACTGATATCTGAGAACCATTTGCCCTCGAATCAACCTTGACATAGCAAGACAAGTTTTGAGATGAAAAAGATTGCATTTATATAGTGCTTTCCACCGTTCTACGAACAGTCTCAAAGCGCTTTGCGATACTTTATCCGCCTAGCAGGCATACTCCCTGGGGAGTATACATTTAATTATTGCACATTCAGTGCAACAATACCAGCCTATTCCTAGGTCCTCATTTAACGCCCGAGTCGAGTGGAGCAATTAGGGTAAAGAAAAAAAAACACAAGTGGTCGCTGGTGGGAATCAAACCCGGGACTTCACTATCCCAAGACCAACATCTTAACCATTTGGCCAACTGATGCACTTACCATACAGCCTTTTGTGGGACACAAGTGAATTCACTGAGCTTCCACAATCATGGGGAAAGATATTATCACTTGTGTGTATTTGCCTGTTCGTCATCCCACAAAAGGCAAAATGGGTACAAGTCCATATGTCAGACATTGTGTAATGGGTAACGTCTCAATGCAAAATTATTTGATAAAATCAACAATGATGAGAAATGTATTAAAGAAGAAAGATTTAGATGATTGACATAGCAAACTTATAAATTTTAACTTGTAGATATTTTTTATTGAAATATGTGTAAGATGTAACATGCGTTTTATTCTGAACACAAAGAACATAATATGGTGACAAAATAAAGTGCAAGTTACCATTTTCAATTCCTTCACTGAGTGATATCAACGGACCACAGCACTCACAGTAGCACATTATTTCCTTAACCTGCAAGGCTTTTTCAAATTGTATTTAATGTTGAATATGAAAAAAAGAGCAAATATGAAAATACTTTTTTTTTTCTCTCATCCTAACTTTTTTTTTCTCTCATCCTAGATGCTGATGTAGAAGATAATGTAGAAGGAGATATGTCACAACGTCAGATATCTACATCGGACCCTGTGGCCAACAGCACAAGCAATGCCACAGAAGATAAGCCCCATAACCACATTAACCAAGACACTATACCACAGGCAGCAAATGGTGATGATACCCTAAAGCATGAACTCGTTCCGTCAGGCGCTGATCCTAACCATGATTCAACACATGAGAATGGTGTAAGAAAACTTATAGCTGATGTTAACAAATTAGTCATATCAACAGTAGCGGAAACAACGACAACTGAAGCTAGATGTGAGAATAAGTTCCAAACAAATCTTGACTGCAAGCCTCAAAACTGTGATGGAATGCAAATGGGTGATAAAGATTGTAACGATTCAACGATGCCTGTGTCATCAGCCCCCTCTTCAGCTCCGGTGAATGAGAAATCGCAAGACGGGAAAATTGATGGGCACGTTGACCTCTCATCTGGCAATTCAAATCAGTGCGTACATCAAAGCAAATCTATCGTAGGGGATTCTGAAACAATGAAGATTGACAAAGAGGACACATCTAAAGATGCTGTGCCAAAGATGGAAGAAAAACTGCTTGATGAGTATAATGTGCTCAAGACTAAACAAAAACTCTTGAAGGAAGCTAAGCAGCATGCTATGAACACTCTTGCTCCCAGGTAAGTTTTTTTTAAAAAGATTTAATTTCATATTTCTTTTAATTTTAATTTTATCTCTTTTTATGTTATTGTTATGTTGTTGCTTAAACTCAATGGCTTTTCTCCGCATTTTGAGTTTTATTTTTCATGCCAACCAGATTTTTCAAAAATTAAGAAACGAAAATTGATATTTGAAGCAATTTGGGCAAGTTGGTCCTTTCAATACTGTCAAATACAACTGGTCTTGGAATACACTGGCAAAATAGGTCCATTTAATTTTCCTATTTTACTCAACTGCAATGAAGAATATATTTTTGATTTTTACCTTGTTGCAAGTCTAGTAATTTATTCATTTTAGTTCACTTTTATCTTTTTTTTTTTTTTTTATTATTGTTTTCTTCACTTTTTGCTTTTCTAGATGGTTTTGTTTTCTCTTTACCCCCTTTTTTTTGTTGTACTTAAATGAAAGAATTGACACCTTTCTCAAAATCAAGCCAGATGTTGAAATATTTTAAGCACTTTTCCACATACAGAAAACGTTCAAAATCAGGATTTTAGCACTATCATTAACACTAATGGCAATTACTTTTACACACCAGAAAATTCCTGACTCTTAGGTCTCAAAATAAAATTAAGAAAATGTTATGCCTTTGCTTTTCTCAGCCCAAAAAAATATTTCAGATATGATTGTGAAACATCTGAGGCAAGTCTTTAATTATGTATCTTGAATTAGATAGGTTTAAGATTATCAAATCTGGCTGGTGTTTGTTAAAATCTTGTGCTCAAGTCTTAAATCAGCTTTTCCATCTTTCTTAGAAATCATTAAAAATCAAACTAGTCAGAAGACAGCGTTATTGATGGAAGGTGTTTTAAAGAAGTCTTTACATTGCTTTCTTTTCTCATTTACATTTTCAGATACCATCCAGCTCCCAAAGAATGTTCCATCTTATCCTGCCTGAACCAATTTACAGCAGCTGAGTTGCTTACAGGTTCCAATAAAGTTGCATGCAAAGAATGCACTCAGACTAAAGGGAAAATCCCTACTCCTCATAAAGGTAAGGGGATTGTCTCCAGATTTCCCAAGTCTTCCCTGTTTCTGGGGATTCTCTCCGGCTCTGGGGCTAATCCCACACTCCTTTCACCCTCCATGTATTCCTCTCAATTCTCCTCCCACACGTTTCTTTCATTGGCTTGTCCATGTGCCGATTAGACCCAGTGCTCTCTTTTTGTACTTTGTCACTCTGCTTTGTCATTGAGGTATATTTTTTGTATTAAATACTTTATGTATGAAATTACCATTACACTTTACTAAAATCATCCAAAGTCAAATTATAAATTTAAAAATTTAACCCTCTTATTATGATGGCCTTAGTTACCGTTGGCTTATTGTCAAAATATAAAATAGGATTACCTATTATTTACCAAGTCAGCACTAAACTTTTCCAGATTTTATCAAATCTCCCCTGTTGACATCTCAAACATCCTTGCATTTGAGAGTCAGAGGTTAGGAGACCTGTGTTTTCCACCTTTCCCTAAGCCTGGCATGACAAGTTTTATTCAGAAAAGAGAAGTGGAACTGTTAAGTGGAAGTGTTGCTGTAAGACATGGCCACTTCTTTTAGACCTCTGTAAGATTGATTTGTCATGACTGTCTTGATATCTAAATGGTCTTTTTTTCAGGTCAGCATACAATGATTTAGAATTATGTCCCTTTATCTCATGACATGAGTTATTGAAAAATAATATCTGTCTATTCCTTTAACAATGCATTTCAGGAGAGAAAAAAGGCAAAGACAAAGTCTACTCGAATGCCAACAAGCAGTACTTGATATTCAGACCACCATCTGTATTAACACTTCACTTGAAACGCTTTGAACAGGTACTACAAAAAGTCAACAATAATTCTTTACTTATACAAGACTTGACTGCATAACTTGCAAGCCATATTTTCGAATGAAAAGAAATAAATAGGGAAGCAAGAAGTGATATCTTTAGATTTGACAACTTATAATGTTTCATCATAAAAGACAAAAGTTTCTTGAAATGTTCATAGTATTTTTTTTTAACAATAGAAGTTTTTATAGGGTGTTGTTAGGCCGCTCCATCAGATGTGTAGAAAGTTGAAAAAGGTGAGTCAAACATGGAAGCTCTTTTGGAGCATGGTTTAAATGGTTGATATTTTTGTCGATGGCTTTTGCTTCACCTAATGCTGAGGAAGAAGGAGAAGAAGATCTTTAGGTAGTGTTTTTTTTTCCATCTGATGGCTATAATGGTATTGATGATTTGACAGGCCTTATGTTGTTTGTGTGGGTCTGAGTAAAAATTAAGGGTGTTTTTTTTGTTTGTTTGTTTTTTAACCCTGACATGAAGAATAAGAAGAGGAAGATAAAGAAGGTGGCATGAGGAAATTCTCAAGAAAAGCTTAGAACAGAGATCACATGTTTGGGTTGGATGTCAGCTGAGAGAGAGAAAGAGAGAGAGAGAGAGAGAGAGAGAGAGAGAGAGAGAGAGAGAGAGAGAGAGAGAG
>JAOWAY010184056.1:0-10296 GCA_028565895.1 Goniobranchus geometricus | reverse complement strand
TAATTATGACTGCAAACTTGACAACAATGAAAATGTTAGCCTATCAGCTCATGGCACAGGACAGGAAGAGGTCAACCTAGAGCATCAATGAAGGAAACTATTAATATTATTTATGACTGCAAACTTAATAACAATGAAAATGTTAGCCTATCAGCTCACGGCACAGCACGGGAAGAGGTCAACCTGGAGCATCAATGAAGGAAACTATTAATTATAAGAGCAAATTCAACAACAATGAATGTTAACCTAGCAGCTCATGGCATAATACAAGAAGAGGTCAACCTAGAGAATATAGGAAGGAAACTATTATTTTTATTATCTATGACTGCAAATTAACAACAATGAAGATATGATACAAGGAAACTATTACTTTCATTAATTATGACGCAAACTTAACAATAATGAAATTGTTAACCTATCAGCTCATGGCACAGGACAGGAAGAGGTCAACCTTTAGCATCAATGAAGAAAACTATTATTTCTGACAGCAAACTTGACAACAATGAAAATGTTAACCTATCAGCTCATGGCACAGGACAAGAAGAGGTCAACCTAGAGCATCAATGAAAGAAACTATTAATTATGACTGCAAACTTGACAACAATGAAAATGTTAACCTATCTGCTCATGGCACAGGACAGGAAGAGGTCAACCTAGAGCATCAAGGAAGGAAACTATTAATTATGACTGCAAACTTGACAACAATGAAAATGTTAGCCTATCAGCTCATGGCACAGGACAGGAAGAGGTCAACCCAGAGCATCAAGGAAGGAAACTATTAATTATGACTGCAAATTAACAACAATGAGGATATTATGATATAAACCCTCCTGGAACAGGAAAAGGAAGAGGTCAATATAGAGCATCAAGGAAGGAAACTATTAATTATGACTGCAAACTTAACAACAATGAAGATATTATGATATAAACCCTTATGGCACAGGAAAAGGAAGAGGTCAATATAAGGCATCAAGGAAGGAAACTAATAATTATGACTACAAACTTAACAAGAATGAAGCTGTAAATCTACCAGAGATTGTGTACTTTCCTCTCTGTCTTACACAGTCGAGTCCACTTATAATGGTTGGGGTTGTAATGTCAATCTGGCCATTATGGGAATTTTATAACACCCAATTTTTATTCCTGTTAAAGTACAATTAGGATTGTCCGCCATTGGAAGGTCTTATCTTTAATTCTAATGGGATCCTCCATCCTCCTCATCAAAGTAAATTGATCGGGTTACAGGGGTAGACGCCGATTGCCGATGGATGCAGTTTAACGTCATACCCAGGACCCAAGGGCGGACGATCCTTATTAGGACAATGGCCACCCACAGATCCCCACTGCCTTGTGGAAAGGCTAGCGGAGAGCCCATACACAAAGCGGCATTAACACGCATTAAAAAGGTCATAAAAAAAAACACACACACACAAGTACTTCACTATTGCACTGCCTCACTTGGGTAACAGTCAAACTGATTGGTTTTGCAGTCACGGAAAGAACACAAGAAAATGTATGTGTTTGTAAGCCCGTTTTTAGCTGCCCCTCTTGTGACAGCACTGATATAACAGCACATATTGAAAAATCCTTTTGTATGATGTTTTTTATCAGAGTTTTACTGTATATCTGATGGGATGGAAGAGAGTAAGTAGGTCAGTATATGTAATGGATTCATCAAAGGCTGGGCAAGGTTAAAGCGGTCTACGTATCTACTCTTACCCATCAGATGTAATTCTGAAGTCTTCCGTAACATCTTCACCAGCTCTGCTAATTTCATTTCATCACAGACAATGTAGGCGTTGTCTGAATGAAAGAATGGGATGAGATTCTGAAGTCTGGTTCCATGTGTTGCTTGACTGAGGGACGAATTTTAAAAATATATTTAATGTATCTATAATGTATCTTAACAAAAAAAAACAAAAAAAAAAAGAAAAAAGAAAAAATTTTCATGACCACCCCAAGTATTCAACACACACAAATTGCTCTTTTCCTACTGAGAAAATTCCATGTCTTCAAATTTAGAAATCAGAAAGTTCTTGTATTTTTTATCAAGCAATTTTGATGACAAAACCAATTTTAACATTTATCACACTTTGTTGTCAATAAATGAAAGATCTGTGTGTTATAAAAGTAAAAAACATAAATTAAACAAAACGAAGAAGACAGACTAATTACCTTTCTTAACAGAGGGTGAACTTTTAAGACAGATCATTTCATGTGTTTTCAGTGCAGATTGAGATAGACCAGTTTAATTTTTCAAATTTCCCTCTTTGAGTGAGGTATCTGAAGTCTTGGGGCTTAATTTTTTCTTGGTTTACATTGCACACAATATCTCAAAATCATATATATGTATATGTATACTGTATGAAGCAAATAAATGGGGGAAAAGGATGGAAATGTAGAGGGTGACTCAACGGACATATGCCATAAACCATGACCAAGAGCAAAAGGACTTGACAATCCAGACAATGAGAGTTGCCACTGATTTCTAGAGATGTTAAACTTTCCCACATATGTGGAAATTGATGGCGGAATTTCATTACCAGATCTCTATGTGTAAAACTCCAGACACTGAATTTGGGATAGCAAACAGTGATAACGGAGATAGATTGTGCCAACACTGCTTTAGGACTCTTTGTGAATCCATTTGAATATCTAAGTGGCATGGACAAAGTAAGAGTAAGACGATTTTTAGATACGAGCTATAGAAGAAAGGTTTTCAGAAGAAGAAAATAAGTTGCCACAGTGGAAAAAAAGCATTTAAAAGAAACAACAAGCATGCTATACATCATAACAATAATAAAATACTACATGGAGGAATTATTTACAGACACAAAATAAAAAAAAAATAATTTGAAAAAAAAATCAACAATAAAAAACAATTAGCAATGACCATCAAACCCAAACCGTGCTCTATAACCTCTCTATTAAAGAATCCAGAACCCACATAGGGAACACATGTTGGTGGAAACTTGATAACAACCCATAGCATAACATGCAAGCACATATATATGCACTGACATAAATGTTGATCATCAAATACATGCATATATCGTCGGTGAAAATGCCAAACCGTGTATGTCTTTCAGTCAGTCAACATTTAAAAGATTAAAAACCAACATTTTTACTATAACAGTGTCCACATGAGATTCTTAAATGGTCCAACACTTATTTCACCAGACTATTACACATTTTAATGCATGATTTTGTTTTTAATTACTCGGTCCGACTGACATGGTTGACCTAACCGCCAATTGAATATTTTCCCACTTACACGGTTTGGCATTTTCACTAACGATATACGTAACTGCATAAATGATACATGCTTACATACCTCTTCATCTAAAAATGTGTATCCACATATTTCACATACAAGTTTCAATGCATTTCTGATAGAGGGAGACATTTGTGATTTTCACAGGGTATCGTAATCCAAGGATATTTCTCAGTGTATTCTATGGATATGTATATATACAAACATGATAAATATGTATCAATGCATACATTCCTTGGCAGTGTCATACAAGCATACCAAACACACATTCTATGATGTTGCGTCAATTTTGATACGAGCAAAATCGGATGAAAATGCAAAGAAGCTAAAAAAGTTAAAAGCCAGAGGAAGGAAGAAGCAAAATGGCAAGAATAAGACTTTGATGAAATTTGTATTGAAGGGGAAAGCTTCTGGGACAAATCAATTCACTAAATTATATAACAACACATTGGTTTCATAAAAGAGTTAATCACAAGCATCAGTGAGAAAAATTTTGGAAGAAAATACATCATGAAAAATGAAATGCACGGTTTACCAAACCCTTGTATCATTTTAAGAAAACATTAATATTAGGGACATAATGAATTTATTACCCCAAGTTAAGGCAGTAATATAGTATAAATACTGGTATATTTACATACTTATGGTATTTTTACCTCATATACAGGCTTAATCATATAAACATGTATGTATATTGGTCAATACAGACTTAAGTCTGTTTTTCATACCCTCTGATATATTCAGACTTTGACAAGTAAAGGATTAACTGGCATTAAAAAATTCAAAAGAATTTCTCTTAAAGGATCAATGAGCAATTTGGCCAACAAGAAATTATTTTTTATTTTATCAAACACTTCATTTATATGTACGAAAAAAAATCCCCACCCAACAAACATCAATTTACAAAGAAAAATTACTTTGAAACACAGTTGATCATGACAAATTTTGATAACAGATTCAGATCGGTGCAAGAAAAGAAAGCAGCTTCCTGCCCTCCAAAGAATAAAAGAAAAGTAGATTCTGCAACAAGCCTGCATATATTAAAAATCTAAACCAACTCTCCCAATCAATCTGCATCCTCCGGCACTTTATTTCCCTTTAACATTCATGTCTCCACCAAAAATTAAACAAAAATCCTCAAAACTAAAAGACAAATCCCCATCTCCAGTCATCACAGCTCAAATGTTATTAAAATTCATCTTCATCAGGGGCAACCATTAAAAAAAAAAAATCATTAACAACAATAACAATTATGAAAGCTTTTAACTGTTTTGGGATGTCTAAAGGCCAGGTAAACATACTAATGTTGTATGTGCATAACACAATCAAACTGACCTAGCTACACTTGCATGGAATTACTTTTTCTTTTCCTGTGTTTCAGTCCTATCCGGTAACTAAGGTAACAACAGACAACACAAAACCATGAGAAAATAATAATGACATTTGTGACGTCCATCGATAAAACATATCGTTCCACTACTGAATGTCTTCCCTCGTTAGTCACATCTGTGTGAATGGCATCAAGGTAAAAAGCATCGTCTGAATTGTACAAGGCATGTGATGGTTTCTCTCTGACATCAGAATAAACTGCGTTTATCAAGTTTCCACCTTTGTCCTTCATATCCCAAGGAATTGAAAGACCATTTTCTAAAGGTAGACATTTAGCTTTGTCTTTGAATCCACCTTGGTCTTCCAAAACTCCCCCTGGTGCACAAATCCAAGGGTCTGCTGTAAGATTCTGCCAAGCATTCAGCAATGTCTTTAGCTGTTGCCCAACTATGGAATAAGAAGAGTTGTTGACAATATTGTGTACCTCCTTGGGATCATTCTGCAGGTCGAAAAGTTCCCATTCTGCGCGATAATAATATTCATTGAGTGTCTTGTACCATGGAATTTGTTTATGAAGACGGGCTCGATTCAACATGTCTTGAAATGTTGGAGAAATAAAAAAGTCCTGATCAATACTGAAAGGCATTTTGAAGTTCAAGTTGTGAATGAGATGAAAACGAGCTGTGCGAATGGATCTCATTGGGTAGTACATTGTCACCTCATGAAGGTCGTGGCTGGCAAAAACGGCTTGCCTTTCTTGATAGTTAACCTGTGGGAGGAGGAAAAAAAGCTCTAAATCTAGCTTGAGAATTGATCAATTGCTGCTCAAGAGATGCTTTTAGTGGTGGCAAATGAAAATATTTTACATTTTTTATTAACCAAATTATGCTTAAAATGAGAGGCAGGGAACACATACTTGTGGACTATGTAAAACGTACAACTTCTTTAGGTACCTCGTCTGGAACAGACAGTGGCGATCATGTTCCTCCACTCATTCCTGTCCTCAGCTAACCTTATTAGGCTGTTGTTGTTATCATTCAGCATTGCCCATGACTAAAGACTTTCAATAAATGTTAATCTTTGTCTTCCTCAACAACGTTTGCCTTCAACTTTTCCTGTCATGGCTAGATGTTCTAAGACTTTGTGGCGGCAAATGTGTCCTAAAAAATGTAGTTGCCTCTGTCTTATAGTTTTGATTAATGATCTCTTAAGATTTGCATCTTTCAGAACTGATTCATCAAACTTTTTCTCTGTCCATGATAGTCTCATAATTCTTCTGATAATCCACAACTCTAATATCTTTAGTGCCTCTGGTTTCTTTTCTATTTCTTTGTTCATTGTCCAACAATATGGATGCGCGTAAGGACAATAAACAAACTCATGAAAACAATAATTATAATTCATTGATTCAGAAACCATATATTCTGGATGCTTCCTTACTTTTGCTGTCAAAGTCTGCAAATCGGGATAGCTGACTTAATATAAGACCTGAAAAAACAGTTCACTTCCTTTTGTTTTGGTCTATCCATAATTGCAACTGCCATTGCAGTTCACCTGTCTTAATATGTTCTATATATAACTTTGTGACATTCTTACTCACAGAGCCAAGCCTTGAGTTCAGAGAGTTGGGACAGCAGAGGCAGAATGGGGAATGAGAGGAAACAATTTTTTTGTTCATGGCAGTGGCTTTTCAGCCTACTTTTCTGATTTCCAAGTGCTAAGGATTCTTTTCATGTAGACCTAGCTCTCATGGGACTGAAGTCCTACATCAACCCGTTCCTACAACAGCCAACACTGAACCCAAAACTATTGTGAATGGACAGAGACTTACAGGTGTCAGACAAGTTCATTTACCTAGGCAGTACCTTATCAGGCATGTCGAAATGGATCAGGAGGAGGTAAACTGAATAGCAAAAGCCAGCAAGCCTTTTGTCAGACTGAAGGACAAAGTCTGGGAGTGTTGTGGTCTGACTAGAGACCAAGCTGAAAGCAAACAGAGCAGTTGTTCTACTACCCCCGCTCTACGCATGCGAGACATGGACTGTTTACAGCCGTCATGCCAAGCAGTTAAAAGTCTTTCACTCAAGTAGCGAGACAGAATGCCAAACACTGAAGTTTTCCGACACACTGAGACATGCCATCCTTCTGCACTCTCAACAGTCCCTGTTCTCTGCCTTCAATTATAACTTTTGTTTATTGTTCCTGAAGAAAGAGTCAATCCATCTGGATATCCTATCAGCAATTCCATACTGTTCGATTTTAAAATGGAAGCTTTAGTGGTGGACCTTGTAAAAGTACTCGACACATGAGTGTAAATCAGTAACGATAACTCATGACTTCCTGAGAGTTGCACAAGCCCCTTCCCATTAAGCAGCGTTATGCCCCTTGTTCTATATTCAACACCTGTGGGTTAATCCCATCACTCATTTTTGGGATTGGCACGACAGTCTCACTATTACTGTACACCATGCTGGTTTTTAAAATGCTCTACATCAAATCCATCTAAACCTGTGTTCATTGTGTTTATAATCAAACATTGAATGGATTACATGGTGGCAGCTGTAAAGTAAGGTAGGACCAAACCTTTATTTTCAATGTTGCAACCTTCGATTGCTGAATACTTTAAAAATCAGTTAGCATGGCAAGCCAATCAATTCCTCTGCCCTTTCTTAACTGGGACAAGCCAAACAGACAGCATGCCTTTATGGAGTGGAGAGATTTTATGGAATCTTATTTTATAATAAATAAGGTAGCTGCAAAAGAGCACTGGAATTTCTTATTGCTATCTTCTGGCTCACGCGGCAAAGATTTATTTCATTCTTGTCGACTTACGCTTGAGGAAAGAAGTGACCCGAATATTGTATGGACCATGTTCGACAATCACAAGGTGGAAAAATCATACAAATGGGTTCAGAGAAGTGAATTACACTTCTTGAGGCAAGGGAAAGATGAATGCATTGAATCCTTAATACTCAGGCTTACAAATAAAGCCTCAAAATGCTGCTTCTCCAATGGCAACACAAAGCAGAGAGAATGTCGGAACAGTTTATAAAAGGCTGCAAGTTCCAAGAAGAGAGGAGAAAGCTCATTGAGAAGGGTGACAGCCTTACCCTAGACATGGCAATCACTATGATAAAAAGCCACAAGGCTTCCATAAAAGATTTTGTGGAGTACAATACTGCAGTGGATCCAGAAATGGAGAATGAGTCCAAGGTGGATAGGCTTGAGACGATAAAGTCCAACACATCACAGTGTCAAAAGTGTGGGACAAAACACATGATATGAAAATGCCCCGCATTTGGTTCTATATGCAACAAATGTCACAAACTGAACCTCTGGGCTAAGATGTGCGGAGCAAAAGACCATAACAGAAAGAGTCACTGAAAGTCAGAACGACAGTGGAGTGACAGAGATCAAAAGACAAAAGGACAAAATCATGCCATGATGACAGCGGAGGCGAGATTGGAATAGAAAATTTCAACATACAAATTAATAAATATTTTTTGCGCCCATTGATAAATTGGATCAGCCCTCAAAGGTATCTTTTAGTGATATTAGCAAGAAATTGTTAACATCCACTATGCATGATTTATCTAATAATTGTATGAATCATTTAAATTCTATTCAAGAAGAATTTCATCTTAAGAAGAGAGATGTAATACTACTAGACACCTGAGTGCCAATCAGTAACGATAACTCATGACTTGCTGAGAGTTGCAAAAAGCCCCTTCCCATTATGCAGTGTTAAGCCCCTTGGTTTATATCGAATGCCTGTGGGCTAATCCCATTACTCCTTTTTGGGATTGGCGAGACAGTGTAACTATTACTGTATATTATATTGGTCTTATAATAAAGTGCTCTACATCAAATCCATTGAAATTCAATGTTCATTGTGTTTATATTCAAACATTGAATGTATTACTATTACAGACCTTGTTAGAAAAGTCCAGCAATATGGCATCTGTTTGCCCATTTTTCAAGTGTGTGTATGTGGTCCTTTAAAGTTGTTAATGGCTGAAAACCTATTTTTCACTTTGAAATTGTCGGAATCAGGGCAGAATTTAACGTCATTTGGATGTTTCAGGAAGTGAGTTCCGAATCTTGTTGTAACGGGAAAAAATGAATGGGGGCATGCATCTACCCCTGATTATGGCAACAGATAGGTTATTTCTTTTCTTGTGTGTTTTGTATGTGACTTAATAGGTACTGAAGTTTACCCCTGTTGGGCTTTGTGTAGCAGAGTCAATTTCTGTCTCGATCTTCTTTCCTTCAAAAGGGAGGTGGGGGTGATATGTTCTGTATCAACAATTTTCTAATGCTTTCTTGCTCATCTTTTCTTTATTTTGTGTCCAGCTTTCACACCTGGATAATTCTAAGAAAACACTTGTATTTTCAATATTGTAATTAAGTGGTCATTGTTCTAGCTTATATGTTTTTCTGACGGCTAAAAATACCCGTCACTTAAAAAAAAAAGTGTGCCTGCCCATGGTTTTTTTTTTTTTTTGTTTTTGTTATGTTTTTATTAGTTCAGTTGATCATCTACCATCTGATTTTATCACTGGCCAATATATATGAATTTTGTAACTTGTTTGGGATTCTTTGCTATAAAAGTTTGTATTTCCAGCTGATTAACCCTGAGATTACCATGCATTCTGTTTACTGGATACTTCCCATTCCTTTAATTAGTCCCAATGCTAAGGCTTCGCTCTCTAGACCTGCAAAAACTTTCTGGAGTCGCTTTACTGATTCTGATAATATAAGCCTAATCTCTGCTTTTCTCAAATCTACGGTCGGATTTTATCCACTGATGGGAGTAGGCCAATGCATTTTATGTCTCCCCTGGAAAAAAGTTATAATCGATCTGAAAATAGAACGCAAAGCAGTCACGGGTTTTCCAACGAGCCGATTATTTCCGTGTAATCAGGGAGTAAGGGATGTAACTCTATTGACCTAAGTAGGCGAGGTGGAAGTCATAAGAAAGTTTGGGCTAGGGGGCAAGCCCACAGGAGCTGCGAATCCAGTTGTAAAGACACAAGAGTGCCAAGAGTCCATTAGGGCCTCGGCCGAGGACGAGTCAGGAAATGGCTGAATAAAATGGTCACTTGACTAGACAAGACTAGACAAGATTCTACATCTTGATAAGACTTAGTTTAAAATCTAGATCTAGTCCAGATCCAATGACTAGCTGCTAGATCTAGATTAGGATTGCTTTACTCAAGACTCAAGCCCAAGGCAGGTAGATCTTATAAATATCTAATGTAGATCTAGATCTAGAATAAGTTAAAATCGAGATTCGAAATCTGTGGAGATCTTGAATTCAGAGTCTAGATCGAGATTCAATACATAGACTTGCTGTAGAAGGTAGATCTAGATCTATTTTGAATCTAGATGCTTAGATCTAGAGAGATCTACAATAGACCCTCCTAGATTGAATCATTCCCGACTGTTTACATGTGAACCGGATGTTGTTACTGTGACAAAAGTAAAAGAGTTTCCAGATGGTCTGATACAGATGCACTTCTATTTTCTCTTGAATACGTCATTTTTCCGATGAGTCCCTTGTTTAATTTACAATCCCGATACTCATAACTCATAATAAGCAGTAATCAATACCCAAATCATCAATTGACATAAAGGGCAGGCGCATTCTAACTTCTTTATCATTATAACCCCTTTACTATAAACCCCTTCTC
>JAOWAY010183945.1:0-10296 GCA_028565895.1 Goniobranchus geometricus | reverse complement strand
TATATCTAGAGGTCGTTCCCCTATCCACAGCCTGGGGACGCGCCTGGTAGGGGTTGGTTTCCCCCCCGCAGGACAAATAACACTCATGTCCTTTATATTCTATATTCCATTTAAAAACATTCTCTTGGCTCATTATCTTTTCCTCTAACTTTTACCTTGTAGCTGCATCATCAAATCTTTAACATTCTCTTGTCAATAATGTACTCTTCATCTCTTCCTTGAACATGCCAAACCATCTTAGTCTAGATTCACACACTTTGTCTACAAACCTGCCTATCCTCTTGCTTTTTGGTATATTTTCATTACAGTAAACGAGTTTTAAAAAATCAGACCTTGCATTCATGTATTGATCTACAGAGAAAAAAGGGCAAAGTTTCACTCATGCTTCTTAGGATTTTTGTACCGAATTTTCCTTGGCATTACCCTTCGCTTAGAATTTCCTTTTTGCTTATCGGCTTATCGTTACAGCGAATATTTTAGGGTGTCAAATCTCTTGCCACAATTATGTTGTTTCATCCCTCACAATTTGCATATTTTGTTTATAGTGTTTTATAAAAAATGATGCTGTGATAAAGAAAAATTTCAATTTCCACTTTGATTGCTTGTTCTCCAAATGAATCAAAAGAATTGTGCTGTAAGTATACAGATACCAACTGAATTTTGTTTGAAAACATTTTTATTGTTGTGAAAAATGGTGTGCGTGACACGGATTCATTCACTTATTTAAGCATCAAAGTGTGTTTAATGTACAACATATTTTATCCATTACTGGGCATATTTTTACAGCTTATATTATTTCCATATCAGTAGAATTACTGTCGTAGTCTCTTAAATTTATGATATTTTTTTTTACCATAAGTCCAGTTCCTATCATGCATGAATAGACAAACTCATCCCTACTATATCCTTTCCTTTTTAGTTTTATCTGTAAACAGAATTTTTCAATATTTGATATTGAATTCCTGTATTTAGAATAGCTTTAGCTTCTTTCTTATGGTCAGACCTTATTTTATCCTTTTTTGTGTACTATATTCATTACATGTATGCAAGACTTTACAATGTTTATCATCTTATTGCTTAATCTCCTTTCTCATTAACATGCACAGAAGAGAATTTGTCTGCCTTATGATGATCAAAATGTTTTACAAATAGGTTAACCAAACTTTAGGTCTCCAAAATAGATTTTGAAAACCTCTCATAAAGTTTTCATATGAAATGACACAATTTTTTCTACAATAGATGCTGGAATTTAATGTACATAGAATGATAGGCCTGTTTTTTGTTCAACTTATCATTCTGTCATTTCTCGCTATGAAAAACAGTAGGTTGACTTGTTTGACTTGGATGAGCAAATGTGATTTTGTCATTAAGAATCAAATCAGTTGAGAATGAAAATCAATTGTGTTTGTAGTGAATAATGAAATATTATAAAAGGATATCCTCATACAATTATTAGTGATTAACATGTATCCAAAATTGTTATATGAAAATTAATAGAAAAATTCATAAGATGCAAACCAGCACTTAAGTGGATCCTGTGTATTCTTAAGTGAATGAGGTGTTCATCAAATTATGTTTAAAGAATACAGTTTCATATTTAAATTTATTATTTGTTGGTTTTTGATGAAGAGAAAAGCATTTTTGTGATGTGCTGGGGCATTATCAGCTTTTCATGGCTTAAACAGTTACTGTCTGATTTCCAATCATGTTTGCTTTAGATCTGAGAGTTACCTCTTCTTCAACCAGATTGCCCCCTGAATTTAATTAATTATCTTATACTTTGCGTTTCAATGGAAACCATTATGTGCTGTTTGAGACCTAATGATTAATATGTGTTATCGACTTCCCCTTGAGTGAATTACAATTTGGTACATTTCAAATGAAACGAATAAGACTCCACCATTTGAACTTTGAGCCCTTGAATCTTTGAATACCTCACACTTGGTGTCCTGAACATATATCCCACTGACATTTGTGCACAATCTCACTAAACACCTGAAACAACCAGTATTAAAGCCAGTCACATCTGCGTTGTGCATGAGTTCTCCTTAAAAAATCTAAAAATACATTTTCACCAGCCATTTGAGTTCCACCATTCTATCCCAAACTTACAATTGACTGATATTCATGGGACAGACAAGCTCAGTATTTCTTTTAACTTTCACAATTCCCACCACTGAATTGCCATTTGGATATGATAATTTGATCATTTTCATTGTCACCTCATTAATTGAATTCCCCAAATAACAGACAGGCTGGGGTTTGTCATGTCCTTGAGGAAGTTGCATGTCTGGCTTTGTACTTGTGTGGCTTTGCGAGAAAATTCAAAACAATTGATTCATGGAGATTGTTACCAGGTTTACAGTGTTTTTCATCAAATTAGTCCTTTTGAGCGTAATCAACTCTTTGGGCCTGAGCTTATCTTGGTGTCTGTAGCATGAAGGGGACAGTTGATAGATCCATCTTTCTCTGAATAGGATGTTTGTCTATTGCAGAGTTCTTTTCAAGCTAAAGCTGTACCCATTTTTAACTGGGTCAAGTGAAACAACAGGGGTAAATTTTCTTGCTTAAGGAAAAAACACATGTGCTTGTTGTGAGAATTGAATCTGTTGCCTCACAGTGTGCATGACAATGCAGTACCACTGAGCTACAGTGCCCCCATTTCTGGTCAACTTTTCAGAAATAACTTTTAGTATTGACTGTGTAAATTTAGATTTTTATTTTATTTATTTAATTCATCCTGTCATTTCAGCACCTCATGGAATTTTATCTCAGTGCTTTTAAAAATACAGAGCAATACTTTTAGGTTTACATGACAATTAACCATCACTTCAATGATAGACAATAGAAAAGAAATAGAGCAGAAAAAAATCTATCACCAGTTTGCATACACATTTTTCATATAATACATCTGCATCACCCCCTTCCACATTGTTTTGAAGGAAAAGTTTCTTAAAATGTTGTAGTTACTACTCAGTGTGTCAGTGTCTATGACTTCAAAGGATGAAGACTACAGTCTGATGTTGAAAGCATGACACCTGTTTTGCTCAGACTTTATCTTCAAAGTTGACAACACTTTTATCCTTTGGTCTTAGAGCATGTCCTTCAAGATTTTTATACAGTTTTTAAAGACATTTGGATGTTGTCTAGAATTATTTTTTCTTCATGACCATAGTTCCTCAATACTATAAATTTGTTCAAAGCCTTTACATAATGGTCATCATCTTTACATATTAAATGCTAGCATTAATTCATATCAAACCCTCTCATATCTTTGTAACTTGTAAAGTAAAAAAATGTGAAAAGGATTCCTGTTTGCCATTTTGATATAACTTAAAGACATAATGAAAAAATTAATTCTCAAATTTGACTTATCAAGTGTAGAAAAAAAAAAAAGATAGTAAAACAGGTTTTCCAGTTCAAGGTAGAGGGATTGAAAATTAAACTCAACCTTCATCTATCAAATGAAGGAAAGAAGATAGTAAGACAGGTTTTCCAGTTCAAGGTAGAAGGATTGCAAATTAAACTCAAAGTCAACTTATCAAGTGAAGAAAAAAAAATAATAATAAAGGTTTTCCAGTTCAAGGTAGAAAGATTGAAAATTAAACTCAAAGTCAACTTATCAAGTGAAGAAAAAATAATAATAATAAAGGTTTTCCAGTTCAAGGTAGAAAGATTGAAAATTAAACTCAGGCTTGACTTATCAATGGAAACACAGATAATACAGATTTTCTAGTTCAAGGTGCGAGGATTGAAAATTAAGGTCAAACTTGACTTATCAAGTGTAGAAAAAAGATAATAAGACAGATTTTCTAGTTCATTGTAGTAGGATTGAAAATGAAACTCAAACTTGACTTACCAGAAGAAAAAAAGATAATACAGGTTTTCTCGTTCAAGGTGGTAGGATTGAAGATTAAGGTCAAACTCAACTTATCAAGTGTAGAAAAAAGACAATGAGACAGGTTTTCTAGTTCAAAGTGGTAGGATTGAAAATGAAACTCAAACTTGAATTATCAATAGAAAAAAGATTATACAGGTTTTCTAGTTCACGGTGGTAGGATTGAAAGGTAAACTCAAACTTGACGTATCAAGTGTAGAAAAAAAGATATATGACAGATTTTCTAGTTCAATGTGGTGGGATTGAAAATTAAACTCCAACTTGACTCATCAAGTGTACAAAAATGTTAAGAAGACAGATTTTCCAGTTAAAGGTAATGGGATTGAAAATAAGCATATGATTTTACTGTAGATATGATGATGATTTACTCTTGATAAAGAGTTTTGTAGCCATAAGGAATGTTATTGTAGGGAAACCACAGTTTTGAACCTGGTTTTACATGTTTGTTTATAAAAAGGGACGATAGATTAAAAAAAAAAAAGTTTCTGAAAAATATTGAAGAAAAGCATGAAATATATTACTTGTTGAAAAGATTGTTGTTGCTACAATTGTCAGTGCAATTCTTTATGCAGTCTGAACCAAAAGTATTAATATTTCCTGATTACTGTTGAGTACTTTGAAAGTGTGACAGTTTGAAAAGTAACAGAAAATTGTCATTTGGAAAGCAAGATTATATGTACATAACAATAAATGAACAAGTAAATGAGTTATTGGGCCGCTATAAAGCATAGACAATATGAAGTGGATGGGAAAAAAATGATTAATCAAGCCAATAATGGATAATTCAGATATTTTTTTAACTGCAGGGAGAACTTATTAATTTGATTATAGCATCCAAATTGGTTTGTCAGTCAATTTTTCATTTTGTACAAAATGAAAGAAAGCATATGAAACAAAACTTCTTATACAGTGTCGACCTATTTTCCAGAAGTTTTTGTTGATGGATAGCTCAGTGATGTAAGCATTAAAGGTGAAAAATATCTCCTTGTCAAAATACCTCGGCATCGCTAATCAAGTCTTTTATGTTGTGTTCACAGGAAATGGGACTGAATCGCCAAAATGGAAAACTAATAGCTGATTTGGAAAATGACAAAGAGATGATTGTTCTCCATGGGGGTGAAGGAGGTTTCAAACGTAACAGCGTAAGATTTAAGACAAAATACAAACAAAGCATGAACAAATTGTAGAGTACAAGATGTCAATGGATGTCACAAAACTGTACACAAATAAGCAACCTTAAACACTCATTAGACAAGCACATAACAAAATCTAGGTAAAAAAGACAAGAAAGATACATTTCCATAAGTACCAAGACAGGGTGACATTTAAATTCTTTTTTACCTATTGGAGTAAGACTTTTAAACAAAAATTCATTTTAAGTTAAATGCCTGTTTCCATCTCTCAAAACTTGTTTTCACTTCACTTTCATTTACCAAATGTTTTTATATCACTTGATTTTTTTTACATTTTTTAAATGAATTTGTGATAATTTTATACCATGTCTGAAATTGAATTTCCCCATGGGGACCAATAAAGTACTATTGAATTGAATTGAATTGAAATGAATAACCCTATTTTGTGTCTTATTCTCTCTATCATGGAGCATTTGATGCAAGAAGTGGTTTGCTATCTTGTGCCCAGTTTTGTGAAATCCATTGACATTTCGTATTCTACTACTTGTTCATGTTTTGTGAACAGGATAGTGGCCAGTTATGAACATGCATTTATACTTATCTGGTAAATTTGAATGATGATGGCATTGATGATGATGATGCTGGCGATTATTATTATCATTTTATTTTTTTATTATTATTATTATTTTTTTTAAATTTATTTATTTTTTTAATTTTAAAAATTATAATTATCATCATTATTATTATCATTACCATCATCATTCTTACACTACACTTGTATGACAATACCATCTTCTTCTTCTTCTTCATATACACTGACTGACTCACTTACCCCGAGTATTACTGTACAATCTTGTTAAATGGCAACACAGGCAATATGACTATTATTCAGACTAATGTGCCTTCTCTCTGTGACTCTTTTCTATGTATTTTTGGAAAGAACCATTGCTGAACCCTAGAATACCATGAAGCCTTTGTGGCGGGAAGTTAAGCTACCTGCACTTTGCAGGTAACATTGGTGATTTGACATGCATGACAGAATTAATAGTAAGTCTAAGGAGGCAGCTTCACTCAACATCTTAGTCTTATAGTATGGAGATAAGTGCTGAAGAGGCAACGATCATGACACAACCCTAAAAGCATTAAAAAAAACCCCAAAACATTGATTTTTTGAGTCATTTCATAATATGCTCGTATTAGGTACAGTTGTTACAGTTTGGGGATCAAAGCTCTTACTAGTACTACATAATTCATAAGAGCATTTATAAAATGAAGATCATTTAACATGACAAAACATCTCAATCTTATTTAAAGTCATATTCATACGCACATGCATGATCTTCATTTGCCAGTACCTTTTTAAACTTAGATCTTAACAGCAGAATTGACAAGTGCTTGCTGACCATGGGAATGAAGATTTTGCTGCAAATTCTTGAACATCTCCCACAAGTACCATCATAACACTGACACAGCATACAGATATTGTAATAAGAGCCTTTGGATTGTATGTCGACAGATGTCATGTAGCTTGTCTTAGCAGTCACATCTTTCATAAAAATGCATAGAATATATCAGAAAAATGAGTAAAATGGAGAGACGGTTGCCAGGAGGTCATAAAAATTACAAGGCTAATGATGATGACTTGCTCATGACATAGAAATTCCATTCTGATTCATCGAAGACTATGTATTTACTAAATTTGGAGTTCCTTCCAGAAGTAATGCTTTTTTCTTTTCTTTTGAATTTAGGATTTTTACCTCCTTAATTTTTTTGGGAGAAAAGAGAATTACTTGTAAAAGTTTTTTTGCAAATGTAATTAAAACATTGAAATTGACTAAATCAATAAAATTGTAAATCAAATCTTCTATGACTTTCAGGGAGTATCCAATGTTATGCATATGTTCAATGCATTTTTGCTGCATAAGAGATCTGAGCTTGGCCATCTGTTTAAACAACATGACAAGGAAAGGTCTGGGAAGCTGCCTATTGAAGACGTCAAGCAGTGCCTGAGAGCTTCTGGACTTACTTTGACTTCTGTAAGTGATTCTTTAGAGGACTTTGCCAGTAAATGTTGATATCATTAGAAAAAGAATTACCGGTATCCTAAATTACAGACTATAAGATATACTTGTATAAGCTGTGCACACTGAATTTCAGCAATTTAAAAGTAAGCCACAACAATCTATAAGTTACAAAAATAAAATCTGGAATCTGAGGATTTATTAAGCATCAAGTCCATTAAAAACAATCTATAATTTTGGAGCTGAAAAGAAGTGCAACTTCATCGTTTATCATTTTACTGACTCTGCTTTGTTTTTTTAACTGTTTATTTCCTCTTGACGAAAAGTGGATGTTGCTACTGCTCTATCTCTTACACTTTCATTGTTATGGATCTACTTTTGAGTATGGTATTACAAATATATATCAAAGTGAATAGTAAACAATTTCATATTTAAGTTTTGAAAACTAGTGACATCCATTTTTATAGCTGCCGCCTATAGCATTTATTTCCATTCCTGCCCATGATTTATATTTTTGTTTGTCTCTAGAGAATGAGTGTAAAGACTATAGAGGCAAATTTCTTGGCTCAAGGCAAATTTCTTGTCACAAGCATACTAATGTGATGAGGATATCAACTTTTTAAAAACAATGTTTGGCCATGCCTTTCTGTTTATAGCATAGATGTTTTTTTAAATGCTTTTTTTTTCACAAATAAAACAAAAAGAAGCAACTCCTACTGTTTGTTTGTTCATGAATCTGACAAAGTAATTGAAAAAAAAAAGTAAGTTTTATTACAACCATGCCTCCAAGTCAATTGAAAAGTATTTCATTCTATATTTCCAATGCATTTGATTGACAGCGTTATTTGGACCTTTTGATAGAGGATATGGATACCCTACACACTGGAGAACTGAAATACAGGTACACTTCTTAAGCACTTGACTTCCTCTGAAATCCTCCTCTTCTGGCTTATTCCAACTTTTTGATGTTACCACAGCAGCTTACCATTATATTTTGTAGGTTCTGCAGTTGACAGTAAAGGTATCATGCTTGATGCCATTCCTGATGCAGCTGAACCTAGGTCATAGAGGGTAGTGACAGAAGAGATGATAGTGGAGGGAAAGAAGGAATTGTGGGAATTTTTTTGGCCCAGGCAGTAGCTTTTCAGCCTCCTCTTCTGTAATTTTCTTCTTTTTTTCGCTTTTAAGATGTATGTATGTGACAGAAGAGTTTTGGCACCTTTTAACTATGTGATTATACTGATGCCTGTGTTCGTATTTGTGTCTTGTGTGCTGTTTTGTGGACCTCCTGGCCTTGAGGCTGTGTGTGTTCCCCAGGTCCATGCTCTTCACCTGGCTAGATTTTGGTGGTGGGAATCGGGGGCATTTTATGTTGACCTGTTGATGGGTTCTTAGTTCCATTTGTCTCCTGCCCGCGTCTTGATATCTGCTGTGTTCCTGAGTGTTGGCTTTGAGTGGCTTATTTTTTCCAGGCTACAGCTGTTTGTGGTGGACAAATCCTGATCCACTCCATCCTAGTCTCAGTCCGGGCTGGTTTTGTATCCAATCTACCCTATAGTTGCTAGTGAATTCCTGCCTCCCTGACCCTCGTTGTCAGTTCAGTAGGTCTCTCACTTGCTGGTTGTCTACTCTGCTATTGACTGTGCACAGATCGTTACCTCCATCATCCACATCTTTGCTTTGGTGGGTTTCCCATGAGTTTCAATGTTAAGGGGTCTCATACATGCACAACTTGCATATGGGACTTTTTGAGTATTTTGTCCATCTCCGTTCCTCTCAAACTCCTTCACTTCACACCATAGGCAAGGGAAGAGAAAAATATCAGGAATTAATATTTTTCCAGAAGCAAGCCCCTGCCCAGATTGAACCCTGACCCTTTGACTCTTTTGACCTGTTTTATACAATTAGACCACAGTGCTCCCTTGTATTTTAATTTTTTCGGTTTTAACATCACTTTTCAACATTGTAGGTGTTTTCAGAGGCGGTGCTATTTCGATGTTTATATACATGCTACCACTCTTGAGTTGTATGGTATAGCACTACTCAAATGACCCACCTAGTCACAATACACTGACACCAAACTGACCAGCTTTAGAGCTGTTGTCAAAACGCAAAGCACCAAGAGAAATTGTTAATGAAAGCCAATTTTAAAGTTTTAGGTATGACCACAGCCGTGATCAGACTTGCATCCTCCTGATTCCGAGGCTAACGCTCTACCACTAGTCCATCAGACTGGCTGTTCCCTTAGACATGCATTACAAGAAAAATTCAAGTCCTTTGTCACTTTTCTTCTTGTGACTGAAAAGTATTTAAGCTAATAGAAGATGATGGTCACACAGGAATTATGAAGCCAGAGTATATTTCCAATTCATTGAAAGTTTGTTCTAACTAAAAATGAAATAAGTTTTTTAAAAATGTCTGCTACAAGGTTTAAGTGCGTTATGAAAAGAGTTAGGTGCCAGACCTCTCAGGTTATGTCACCAATAATATTTGAATTTCATTGCCTTTCATGCTCGAGAATCTAGTTGAGTTCATTAAAATGTTTTCAGCTTTTGAACCTATTCACTCTAACGTATATAATTCGATACATATTATAGTGCATTCCATAAATAGACTAGTGATGTAACTTCAGCGTATCCCAGCTTCCCTCATCCTCTTGCTGACAATTTGCTATTATCAACACGCCATTCTTATACTCTCTTAATTAATAAATGGATTCTCTTCTTTTAGACATTGGACTTCCTTTGTGCTTTCATATAGTTTGTGTACACGTTACATTCACTAGAATACAGTAGTGACCGCCTAACATCCCGCCGCCTAAGACCCCATTCTGTCTAAGATCCCGCTTTTCTTGGGAAATGGAATTTTTCCTATGTAAATTTGCCCTTTAAGATTCCGCCCCCGTCGCCTAAGATCCCTCTTTTTCGAGACCGTGGTGTGACCAATCAGAAGAAGTGTCAACAACAATTGTTTCTCACTTTTGTCTTTCACCTCGGTCAAAACCATAAGATGATTAGAGCTAGCCACCAGAGCACAGGAAGAGTCACCTGGTCACCATACCTGGTCTAGGTGTAACTGAAAGGCGTCAACCTGTGTCTGGTCGAAGCAAAGAGACCAATGGGCAATCATCGACTGTGCAGAGGAATCTATGAATCAGCTATTGTTCTGCGTCGCTGGAATGCGACAATGTCAACAGGTAGATCTTAAATTGGCATGTGCTTACTTTATGTCATAAGATTAGAGA
>JAOWAY010183834.1:0-10296 GCA_028565895.1 Goniobranchus geometricus | reverse complement strand
TTCTGCTAAGTGATAGCAAAGTTCACTGAAAATTTGAGCTTTCTATGTGCAGTAGTTTTTGAATCCATAGCGAAGGAAGATCCAAAAACTTTCAATTATCTATATAGAATAATACTGTCACTGATATGACCTACGCTGTTGAAAAGTGACGTTAAACCCACAAAGTAACTAACTAACTAAATATGTTTCATGTTACCCACCTCTGATTCCTCATCTTGATCTAATTCGTGAAAGAAATGGCAGTCGTCAGTAGCATGTGACGGCCCAGCCGTACTGTCAACCTTACTTTGAAGAAAATTGAAGGCCATCTTCAGAGTACCGTAGCTTCTCGGTCGAATGATTGATCGACACAAATTTCCCGGTAACGTCCCTTGATCATGCTCGATTTGTTGTCAGGCTTTACTTTCAGTTTAAGAGCGCTATTTCCGTTGCTCGCGCGATTCCCGTTCAAGCGGGGGTTAGTGGCCATTGTGGGACCGTATCTTTAGCGGGCGTTATGGGGCTGAATGGGTTAAAGAGTTGACTTATATTTTTTCAAATAAATCTTTTTGCGAGAGTGTAGGCTATGCAAGGTAGGCTGCACAGGTGACACCAAATGATTCATGGCTAAACACAGTCACTAGGACCCTTGTCAAAGATTCAAAGCTGGCTGTTGACCAGTTACTCACAAAGAACGGTAAAGAGTGGGTATTTACTTGCTATAGATACCGGAAGCCGTGCATTGAAAGGCTAGACATGAAGGATACGCAGAATTTCATGCAATACCACAACACACTCTACTAAAAGATGCCCCTAAATCATAATATAATCTAATTTCCAAATCATTTAATGCCAGAACATCAAATTACTGGGTTTAAATTTCAATCAATCAAACAAACACAGAAAATAGATTTTCCTTACACATCTGTTTTCTGCCTTATGACCTAGGAATTTCCTGCAGCAATTATTTGTTAGAAATTCGTCTTTAGTCATTTTTACTTAACATTGAATGTCTGTATGTTTAGGCAAAAGTTGACTGTATTTGCTCGCAGTGTTAAAAAATGTTGACGCTTTGGTTGATTAAGCGACGTTAAATGTATCATCCAAGCTGTTTGATCTTGATCTCACTCTTTGGTAAATTGTCAGTGTTGACTCCTGTTTTAGGTGAAAGAGACAAACCCAAAAAAGCTTGCATCA
The DNA here is from genome assembly GCA_028565895.1 of Goniobranchus geometricus. Lineage (NCBI taxonomy): Eukaryota > Metazoa > Mollusca > Gastropoda > Nudibranchia > Chromodorididae > Goniobranchus > Goniobranchus geometricus. The sequence continues at coordinate 9,120 of JAOWAY010183834.1, read as the reverse complement.
CATCCATGAACTTGCAACAGATGAGATCACAATTCTTATAACAGCAGAAGGAGTCATGACATTTTCAGTTACTGTTCATCACTCAAATGACAGAAAACATGTTAGAAGCAGAGTGATATAGTGCACCATCTCATTTCAGTCCCAGATGGATCATAATAATCCATTGCCCTTCAATTAAGCTTTCCCACAGCTTTCGATCCCAGTCACTCCAAGGGCAGGGAGATAACTCTTACAGGACAACTCATGTTGTCATAAAGATTCATTAATAAATGAGTTTAAGAGTTTATGTGGTAGAAACACATAAAATGTATATATGGAAAAAGAATTAAGGCTTTTTATTGTGACTAGTGCACAAACCCGTTCTACGAACGGAAAAATAAAAATATGTAGAAATTAGTTATGGGCAAGACATATGACATATATGCCTCAAACTCAAACTGGATATTTTCTTTTCCCCAATGATAATCATATTAGAAGTTTGTCATTAAATATAATGCATAAAAAATGGCATGAAGTGCAGTGAAAGGGGATGAAAAAGGGTTCTTAAAAAATGGAGACTACCCACCTGAGGGAAGTGTAGATCACTTGTTGTGGATCACTTATAATTGCTCAGCAAACTGCAGAAACAATCCCAATATATGATTTGCAGAGTGTGAAAGTGAAGATAAATGGCATAGACAGTTCAAAACTGGCACCTCCCAAATAGGTCTACCTATTGGCTGTGCCATATTATTACAGCCAATATCAGATTGAAGTTCCATGTAATGCTGCAGTCCGAAAAAATTATTGTCCGCTGCATTCAAATGGGCTCAGGAGCAGCACAGAATAGTATAGTAGCCTACTCTTTCATCAGGATTAACATTTGCCAGTCAATCAATCTGTCTGTGTAAGTTAATCTAAAGTACTTCTGTGTATACGATATTATCTGTATAGAGTCGACCAGCCGATAGTCGGACGCCTTACGATGTTTCAATCCCTTGGCCTTCACGAACCCAAGTAAACTGCCGAAAATGTGGACTGGATGGCATGAATGGATTCTGTAAACATTCTGACGTATGCCTACACTTTGTCAATGTCGTGAAATACTACGTCATGTGTCATTTTGCGACTTTCCGTCAAGTCGGACTTTTTCCAATACTCGGTCGCTTGTCCGATACTCGGACGGCCCTCTGCCGATACTCGGACACGAGTATTTAACCCTGTTAGTTTTGTGATATTTGATCTCTTTTTATTTATACTTGCAATATTAACAATTTTTGTGGGTAAAAACATTAAACAATAATAAATCAGTTAATTTAAGATAGTTTTATGTTAATTTTTGATTGATAAGAGGCAAAAGAGTCTTATTGAACTTTAAAAAAAAACAATTTATTTTGAACAGTAAACATGAAATGAAAGGGGAAAAAACAGGGAAAGTGAATTAAAATATAACAGTGATCTTAAAGATGGATTGATTTGATAAGGAAACGAATGAAATTTGTTTTAAATGCAAAAATCACAAACAAAACTGTAAGAAGCAAGTTCTTCATCATTCAAGTCACAAACAGCCGCATGTCTTTCATTCAAACAATTCTTGTGGTACCAACGTTCGCACACGTCACATCCAATCCATCCCATTTCTTCTTCCTCGCCTGCACACACACAACATTTATTTCTGTCAAACATCAACACACTATCCAGGGAGCTATCATCCATCAATTCCATTTCAGCATCAGTTCCTGAACTGTCACTTTCCTCCACTGCGACTCTTTTGACCGGAACACGTTTTCCTCTTCTGTTCACCTTTGTACCTCCTGCCTTATTCTTTGCCTTAGCTTCTCTTTCAGCCTTCTTTTGTGCTTTTTCGATCTCTTTCTCTATCCTTCTGTCCTCCCGTTCTTTCCTTTTTCTTTCTTTTTCCTCAATCTTCCTTTCTTCTGCTTTTTTCTTCAAGTCAAAAAAATCCTTGAATTTGTCACTGCTGACAAATTTGGGCGGCTGCACTCTGGTTGCCCTGGATTTGGACTGGTTCCAAGTACTCATGTATGGCAGATTGTCAAAAGAAGGTTGTGGCACTATTTTGTTGTACAGATGGACAAACATCCCATAGGCTTCATCATTGATTGCAGAAGGCTGTTCATGCTCTATAAGGCGTTTGCGCATTTCAAATAGAGTTGACATGTCCCATCCTTCAGATACAACAAACTCCAACATCTTGTCCAAATAAAAGGCTGGATCTTCCACTGATGACGATGATCCAGGGAGAGCTGGTGGTAGTGATGTTGCTGTTGTTGAGGGAACTGCTGGTGTTGTTGGCAATTGTGCTACTGATGCTGGTGGTGATGCCGGTGTTGGTGGCGATGTTGGTGCCAGTGCTTCATGCTCCATCGTTCCTTCCGTAGTTGTTTCCTTTGGAGGTGTTGCTACTGCTATGGATCTTAAATTCTCTGGTGAAGTAGGAGTTGGAGTATCTGCTGCCACAGCAAGGATGGGAGGAGAAAAAACTTGACTGGCTGCGCATTTTTTGAAGTTGACTCGATCCACATTCCAAGGACTAAGACCAGCTGCCTCAAATGCATTAACTAACTTTGATGGTGTGTAGGCCTTCTTCCATGCCTGTTTGAAGACGATGGCGAAGTTGTCCTTCTTGACATTATCTCCATGAATGTCCCTGTATGCAGTGACTGATTTTCTCCACTCCTCTTTCAAAGATTTGTAAAAAATCAAGTCTAGAGGCTGGACAATGTGACTTGCATGGGCCGGTAACGTATAGTAAACAATGTTATTTGATTTGCAGATGTCATGTATGTCCATTGAGATATGGGTTGCATGACCATCCACAAAAAGAAAGACAGGGTGGGGCAGGTGTGACGTGGCAGGAATGAAGGTGTTATCCATCCAAGCCTTGAATATTTCGGTGTCAATCCAGCCGTTTGAGGATCTGGCAAATTCAGACTCTGGAAATTGCTGTTGCGGGTTGAAGGAAAATCGCTGACCCGGATATATGAGGAGGGGTTTTAAAAGTTGCCCAGATGCACTCCCACATCCTAAAACTGTTATTTGTTGTTTGGTGTCACTTGTGATGGAGTACACCTGTTTGTCCTCTTTTGAAGCAAGAACATGTCCAGTGTATGTGTTGAAAGGGAAGCCCGATTCATCACAATTAAAAATGCATTGCGGGGGGATTTCCCTTATGTTAATTCCCTCCTCAGAGAAACAAGTTTCTGCCTCCCTAAACCAGTTTCTAATTTTGTCCTCACTAATCACAGCCCTCTGTGATCCCAGACCTTGTGTCTTCCTCATAGATAGTTGGGGATGACGAGCCAGGAAGCTATAGTACCATTTATCTCCTGGCTTGTGATCAGTGAAGGGGTTGGGCGCTCCACTTGCTCTCAGGATTCGCTGGACAGCACATAGCAGCTGTTCCTTAGTGCGCCCACACCCCCTTCTTGCTGTGTCAGTGAGCCACTTCACAAGAAGCCCCTCTTGCTCTGTGGATAAGAAGGTCCTGGGCTTTTTATGTATGGGTGTATTGCCCTTCAATTTGTCGCAGAGAGTGCTCCTAGGCACCTTGTAGAACTGCGAGGCTTGACGCATTGTCATCATTTTTTTCTTAACCATGTCCACTGCTTCGGTGACATCGTCCACACTATAGCCCTGAGCTAGTTTTTTGGGTCTCATTGTCACAGATCTGAAATGAACAAAAAAGAAAAACCAACAACAAATTATTACAGGATGCAGGGACTATTGAGATCACAGAAATAAGGAATGGGGGTTAGGCAGAAGAAGAAGTAGCCAGCAGGACAAATTTCATCCGAAAGTTAAAAATTCTTTATTACTTTTCTAATTGTCAATACTTCTTGGTGAAAGTAAATCAATCATTAATAAACAATTGACAGTTTAGTAAATATGGAAATATGACCTTTTGGAAATACTGAATGATTTACCATACAAAAAAGCCACATTTTAAGTTTAAATTTGAATATGTCCGAATATTGGACAAAATATTTCATTTTCTTTTCCAATACTCGGACACCCTTCCACTTCGTACTAAAAGGGTTAACTGACAATAGCCCGGCCATGAGACAACACTGATAGGTCTATTTATAGGGTATGACTAATAAAACTGCCAGTTATTGCCGAAAATAAGACTGTAGCCGCTTACCTCGAAGGTCAGGGACAGTTGCGCTCACAGGTAAAAATGGCCGCGCTCCTCAGTTCGCAACTTTAGCTGCTTTATATTCGGTCTTCGGCGAGTCGATGTGAAGTGATGTCGCTTTCACAAGAACAAAAATGGCTGAAGGAAGGAAGTATGGCATTAGCACGTGCAAAAACAAAGGCCTACTGACATAAAACGGGTCGAATTGGCCACGCGTCCGAGGATCGGCAGTGTCCGACTTTCGAATAGTCGATTATAGATATCTGATGATCCATGAAACTTCCCTGGAATGAATATGCGCAGCTTTCTCCCCGATTCAACTCTGCTTGCTACAACATGTAGCTGTCCATGACCTAAAAAAGGTTTAAACAAGAAGAGGCCAACTTTTGTCAGGGTCTGACCCTGAGCTTTATTAGCAGTCTTGGCAAATGCCGAACTAATGGAAACTTTTCATTTCATTTGAAAAGGAAAGAGATTGTCCGATGGAATGATTGGTCTACATGAAATAAAAATATGGTTACCCGCATGGGGTCCAGTGAAAATTCTTGCCTCAATTATGTGTTCATGAAGATTGGTCAGAGTGTATTGTGTACCATTGCAGTGACCATTACGCAGGTCAAGGTTCCACTATAGCATAATGCTACAATAGAGCTTCAATTTAATGGAGTATGGAGGCATTCCGGTTGGACAAAGACTGTTGAGAAATTCAATGAGAAATTGATGTTCATCTACCACAACAGAGTCAGCACTTTTGTATTCTTTAGCAGCTCCTGGAAAAGCATCAATCAGTTTGTTGTTGATAATGTTGACATCTGCATTGGTTGGACATATGATGGCTTTTGAAGTCAACCAATGAGGATCCATTAATTTTTCAGTGATATCTTCATAAGTAAAGTCGACCAGATGAGCGAGATTTGCCATTTTGAACTTTCCTAGGTGTTCTTCAATTTTGACACTGCCCTCTCCAAGGTTGCTCAGAAATGTTGTGAATTCTTGATCTTCCCCACAGCTGTTCACACGCATATTTTCTGTGAGATACCTGGGTTGAATGCAGTTCCGCAGGTAGGATGATTTAAGGCAGGGATTGACAATGTCGGGTCTGCTGCCTTGACGTACAACATGAAGAACTTGTCTCCAGTCTCCAGCCAGCAATTCAGTAAGGCCCCCAAATGGCTTTTCATAACCTCGCACATCCTGAAGAGTTCTAGCAAGAGCTTCAAACACATGTTTGTGTCCCATTGATATCTCATCGACAATAAGTAACTTTGCCTGTTACAGAAGATGTCCCATTGCATCTCGGGGACTAACATTACATTTTAGCTGTTCATTGATTTTCAGTGGAATCTTGCACCTGCTGTGAAGGGTCCTACCATTTGAAAGAAGATTTGCAGCGACGTGAGATAGATCCGTTGCTAAAGCAATGTTGCCCTTGGATGTTACCGTGACAAGAATCAGGTTTATGGTGAATGTTTTTCCTGTGCCACCATTTGCATCAAAACTAAAAACAAATCCCTGGTTTCCATCAACACTTTTGCAAACATCTTCAAAGACCTTTCTCTGTTCAGGATTCATTTTGGGATAATTCTCACTGACAGTCTGCTGTAACGTTTGATAATCAAAAACAGTCTTTTCTTGAACAGCTCGTGGGATTTCTGATGTCAGAAGAGAGTAATCTACCTTTGGAAGTTGAAAACTTTTCTCAAGGTCCAGTCTTTCAAGGTAAAGTCTGTCTTGAATGTCACATAGAACGTCATTTATCATTGCCTCAGATGGTGCACTGACTCGCTCATGATGCATAAAGTTCTATTTTGTGATGTTCCCAAAACTGCTAAGGATCTGACGGACGACAGTACATCAAGATGGTAACAAATACTGCTCGCAGCTGAGACCCAAAATGGACAGAAGCTGCCTCCTCCATAACCAAATCTTTGTCAGTATCATCATCTAAAAGTCAGAGGTTTTTGAATGCCTCTTGGAATGTGGGGCACAGATTACCATTTATTGTTCTCAAGTCTTCAAAACACAGCTCCAGCTTTATGATGAAGAACGAGACGCAGATAATACAGCTGACTTTGATGTGGACTTCTTGAGACAGTTGGAATCCTTCCAATGGTGTCTTTGGAATCAATGAAATCCTTCCTATGGTCTCTGTGGAAACAATACTGGGATCATTGGAATCCTTCCTATGGTGTCTGTGGAAACAATACTGGGATCATTGGAATCCTTCCTATGGTGTGTGTGGAAACAATACTGGGATCATTGGAATCCTTCCTATGGTGTCTGTGGAAACAATACTGGGATCATTGGAATCCTCCTATCATCACATTGCCTTAGCTTCCACTTTCTTTCTCTCTGGATTCACGTAAAAAAGGATGGGAAATTTGAATACAGAATTGTGCGAGCAGTTTCGTTGTCTTGATTCATTTTAAAGAAAGCAGTTAGCTTTATAGCTGGTGGCCCTCTCTCCACAACTACTTATGCTTCATTTTCTTCAAACACTTGGTCTTGCAGATGACATGGCAGTAATTCTACAGGTGGATATTTGTGACGAATTTGAAAACCATAGATTCGCCAAAAGGCTTCACTGGTTGAAATGTAGCAGGCATCCTGGCAAGAAGGCACCTCATCATTACCATTGGCTAGTACATATGTCAGTCCGTCATGTCCCTTGGTTACATACTTATAGAGGTACTAGCTGGTATACACGGCCTTGCTGGGGTCAAAATCTAGCAGAATCTTATGCCCATCATGAACAATAATCATGCCGTCTTAGACGTGATGAGTCTAGATCTGATGTAATTTAGAATAAAAAGTTATTTCCCAAATGAATGTCAAAATGCACAAAGTTTCTAGACCCTCCAAATTAAAGATATATATATATTTATATAGAAATAATTAAGAGCATGATTGAAAACTCTTCGCCACACACCTTATCTCATTTATACCAAAATAATTTAAATTTAACTAATCAATATTAGACTCTGAATTCTAGGTCTTTTGATCTAGATCTAGCTCTAGAATTCATATCTATCAGATCTAGAGTTAGCCTTACCTGTCTCGCCAAGTCTCTTGCGACCTTTCTTGATGATTTTTCCAATGGAAGGAAAGCGTATCTTCCTCGGCATTGTGACACGACTGATTTAAGTTTGTTGTGATTGGACAGCATCTGCTATCAATCCCGAAAGTTTTTTAAGTTTGTTGTGATTGGACAACATCGGCAATAACATGAAACTTCAGATCTATTTCTAGATCTAGATGTAGATCTAGATCATTCTCGGTCTCTAGATCTATTACCTAGATCTAGATTTGAAGTCTATTTGATGGACCAAGTACACATTCAATAGGGCCTAGATCTAGGGCATGGTATGGACTCTCATCTCAATTCAACTCCGGCCATGCACTTTTGTTTTGTGGCCCACGTATAAAGCTTAAATTGTCGGTTTTTACAGAAATAAACAATGTATTTTGCACAGTGAGCATATTTTAGCTCAATACGGGTAAAATGAAAGGCACCATGGCACGCAAGATTTTTCTGATGAATTAAGAAAAAAAGACAAAAACGCTTAAACATCGGTCCAGTATCAACGGAAGAGTTCACTTGACAGTGGCAACCTCAATGCTCATATAATTAAGATTATTACATGTAGATCTATATATGATATATATTTATGTCAAAGGCACCACATGATATTATCAACTGTATAAGGCATCGCCTGAAATGTCGGCACACCCTAAGCTTTACATGTGCCCTAATAAAAGTGTATTATTTGATATATCAAGATTAAGCTTTTAGCCTTTATCATGTTAATACTCCCTTTCTTTCTTCCCTCCTCTCAATCCCTCTTTGTGGCCCATATGTGATCTATTGTCGATGATGTAGAATCTAAAACTTGCTTTGTGGGACAACTTGCATTAGTGCATATAGGAATAATGATATTTTATTATCAGTTGTTTTTTTTCCTGACGTCTTCCTTTTACTTTAATTGAACTTGACACGAAGTGAAGGAGGAAGAATGAGCGATGGTCAGGTGGAAGACATGATATATCAAGTTAGAGAGGGATGTGTTCAAGAAAAGGAATGGCGCAGACTAGAGAAAATAAGGAGAAGAAAGAGTTTTTGAAGAGAGAGAGAGGAGGGGTGGGTGGGTGGGAAAGACATTCAGATAGTCACAGAGAGTGCATGTGTGGAATGGCGAGCGGAGTGAGCATAAAATGATTGGCTGGAATTTCATACCATCAAGCCACTCGTCTCCTCTAACAACAAGCTTTTATCGTAAACTTATAAGTGGTGATAAGAATTATTCCCTGACCAATATTTTTATATGATTGCACCTGTATTCTAATAAGGTCTTCATCGCATATTTATATTACATTGTCTTTGCTTTATTTCTCGACATCATGTTCACTTTTCTTCCAGCTCTCAAGACAATTAGATATCTAGACGTCTTGTAGGGAGGAATTCCATATTGTCCTGCCACTCCAGCAACATAATAAAGAGGGTTTTTTTGATGGGGTGCCGGTGGTATAAAAAGTTGGGGCTTGATTTTTGTAGAGGTAATAAAGAAGTAAGAGCATTAAGTTTGGGTTTTTTTTTGTCTGTCACGTCGTCATTGTCTTTGTCTGCGTCACTTGTCTGTTCCTTGTCTCTGTCCATCGGTCCTGAAAAATCTGAAATGAGAAAGAAGATAAATAATTTAAAAAATTGCGGCACGGCGGGTTCGAACCCGCTGCACTCGCCATCCAAGCGACTTTTAACCATCATGCCACAGATTGAGTTGAGTGAAGTGCTCGGAACTTCTACTTATGTTTCCATTTAAAAAGAGGACGTAAATTACATTCCGTCACATGACTTGTCATGACGAGAAGTACGTAGTCGACTAAAAAATTTTCATGCCGCGATTCCACGACCCAATAGCAAAAAGCTGACTCCCATGGACATGTAGTGGGCTGGGCCCCACCCCCCCCATTTTCTATTGTGTCCG
>JAOWAY010183723.1:0-10297 GCA_028565895.1 Goniobranchus geometricus | reverse complement strand
CTCTCTCTCTCTCTCTCTCTCTCTCTCTCTCTCTCTCTCTCTCTCTCTCTCTCTCTCTCTCTCTCTCGCTTTTGTTTTCTTGTCAAACATTCCTCAGTCGTTCGACGCAGCTGCGCCGCCCCGACTGATGCTGTTGAGTGTGTGTAAGAAATTTGGTAGTGTTTGTAAAGTTTTGTGCATAAAAGATTCAATAATTGTTTTGGGTGTGTAGTTTCGTGCATTGTGTTTGGCTTTATTCCTAACTGTCCAAATGAGGTGTTTGTAATGGCCTATCAGTTGTAGTGCTTTGGGGGTGTTGGTTTTTGCTGTGTCTGGGAGTGCGTGGAGTATTATTGCTTTGTTTATGTCTAGTGATTGTGGGGTGCATTTTGTTGTTTTGAGTATGATGTCACGTAGCATGAGTTTGGTGGCTTGTATGTGTGGACATGTAATGAAAATGTGCTGTTCTGTTTCCTGTATTCGTTGTTTGCAAGTGTGACATGGGGCAAGGTGACCTGTTCGTTTAGCTATGCCTTCTGATGTGGGTGTGTTCTTGTAGATGAGTCTGTACGCTATTTCTGTTTCTTTTGGTGTTAGGCCTAGTTTGTGTATGTTATGGAAAGTGTTGTCTAGATTAGGTGTAGCGTATTGATATGTCCATTTTATGTCTGTGTAGTTTGAGCTCTTCTGAGAGGCGAGTTGTCGGTATATTTGTTTGGGAGTTTGTGTGAGCATTTCCGTGTTGAAAAGTTTGTGTTTGTCTTTCAGTGTTTTGTAGAATTTTGACAGTGTACCTATGTGGTGGGGTGTGTTATTGTTAAAGGGTATGTGTTTTTTTTTAGGAATAGGCCGAAACAGGAAATTGCTAGTGGGTGTTGTTGTGGATTCGGGATGATGTTTTTAATGTGCGAGAGTCTTTGTACTGCTATTTTTGTTTGTATGTCTCGTAGGTTGGTGCCTCCTTGTAGTTTAGGTTGTATGAGTGTTGTATGTCTGATTCTTTTTATGTTTGACGAGAACACGAAGTTTCTAATGAGTGTGTTTATGGTTTGTATTGTTCTTGCTGGTGGGTTGTTGATGGCTGTTTGGTAGAATAATTGTGGGATGATAAAAGTGTTGATGATTATTGTTCTCCCAAAGAGAGTTGTTATTTTGCATTTGTTGGAATGTCGTAGGTTTTTCATGTTTTGTGTTATTTTTGTCCATGTGTCGGTAGGTTGGTGGTTTGGGTCGTTGCTGAAAACTATGCCGTATATATATTTTTTTTTATTTTGGTGTGCTTGATGTGCTGATGTATGTGTGTTCTGTTTTTCCATTGACCTAGTCCTAAGTACGCCTAGACCTAGTCCCATGAGTTGTGATTTATTCGTGTTGATTTTTGCCCCGCTTGCTTTGCCAAAAAGTGTAAAATGTTTTAGTATGTGTTCGATGTCTATGTCTCTTTGAATGATGAGGGTTATGTCGCCTGCGTATGCTATAATTATTTTGTGAGGTGCATTTGGTACGTTCATGCCTTGTATGTGTGTGTCTTGTCTGATTAGTTCTAAAAGTGGTTCTAGTGTGAGTATGTAAAGGATCGGCGAGAGAGGGCAGCCCTGCCTCACCGATCGTGTGAGTGCGAATGTTTCAGAGAGTGTGTTATTGACTATGACTTGTGCGCGTGGGTCTGTGTAGAGTATTTTTATCCATGTAGTAAAAAGGTGTCCTAAGTTGTTTTTGTGGAGAACTTGTTGTAAAAAGGTGTGTGAAACTCTGTCGAATGCTTTTTCCTGGTCTAATGAGATGAGTGCTGATGAGATGTTTTTGTCGGTAGTGTATTGTATAAGGTCCCTAATGAAGTGTGTGTGGTTTGTAATGTTTCTACCTTTAATTGCACATTGTTGATCTGGGTGTATGAGGTTGTGTAGTAGTGGGTTTATTCTGTTTACCAGGGCCTTGGCTAGAATCTTATAATCTATATTCAATAAGGATATGGGTCTGTATTTTTTAATATTTTCTTTATCAGCCTGGTCTTTGGGGATAGTGGTTATGACAGATTTTGTCATGGAGTCGGGCAAGCGCTGGGAGTCAAAGCTCTCCTTAATCATTTTGGTATAAAGTTGGCCTAATTGGGGGAAGAAGAATTTATAAAATTCCGCTGTTAGTCCATCAGGCCCTGGGGATTTATTTGGTTGTAGTTGTTTTACGGAGGTGTGTAGTTCATCGAGTGTTAGGGGTGTGTTGATTGTGTTCATTTGATTTTCATCTAGCTGTTTGCAGTGCCGAAGGAGTTGTTCTTGTGCTTCACTGTCTGTGTTTTCTTCTGTGTAGAGTGTTTCGTAGAATTGTTTGAAAGCGTGTGCGATGTCTTTAGAGTTGGTGTGTTTATTTCCTTGTATGTCTATTATTTGTTGTACTTGTTTTTTCCGTTGTATGTTTTGTTCAATGGCTAAAAATTGTTTGCTGGGTGTTTCGTCTGTTATCTGTGTCCATTTAGATCTAATTTGTGCTCCTTTGTATTTGTATTGTGTGAGTTCTGCTATTTGTTCTTCTATGTTTTCTATTATTTCTGTTGGTGTGCTTGTTTTCTTTGCGTCTGTAAGGGCGTGTTGTAATATTTGGAGTTGTTGTCTTTTTTCTTTTGCTATTTGTTTTGAAAAGCCTATTGTTGTGTCTTTTATTGTGTTTTTGAGTATGTCCCAGGTGATGTTAGTTTCTTGTCCTATATGTGTGTTGTAGTCTTGTATGATGTTTGTGATCATTTTCGTGTATGTAGGGTTATCCAGTAGTGAGTTGTTAAATTTCCAAAGTGGGTGTTGTTTTCTTTCGTTTTGTGTGGTGCGTCCTATGTGTATTAGTACAGCAGAGTGATCTGTGAATTGAAGCGTGTTGTGGATGTGTTTGGTTTTGTAGTCTGTTGTGAGTTTGGGTATGTAAAAACGGTCTATTCTAGATTGTCCGCCGGTGGTTTTGTGTGTGTGTGTCGTTTCGTTGCCTAGTGGTTGTTCGTGTCGGTATGCGTCTATGAGGTTATGTTCAGAGATGATGTCGTTTAGGGTTTGTAATTGTTTCTGTCTGGGATCGATTCTTGTTTGTACGTTGTTTATTGGTGTATTTTGTATGTCTTTTTTGTCCAGTGTGCAGTTAAAGTCTCCTGTGAGTATGACGTGTTTGCGTGAGAAATGTTGTGTTAAGCATGTAGAGAGTTCTTCATAGAAGAGTGCTTGTTCGTGTCTTTTGCTGTTTGCATATATGTTAACTATAGAATATTGTTGGTTGTTTGAGGTAATGTTTATTGCTGTGAGTCTGCCGTGTAGTGCTTTGTATGATTGTGTGATCTGCCAAGTGTCTGATGTTTGAAGAATGGTTGTACCGTTGCAGTGTTGTCCTAAACTATGTATGCCTTTTTTTAGTCCTAGTGAGTGTGTTAATGTGTTGGCTGAAAAGGTTGTATTAATGTTAGTTTCTTGAAGGCATATAAAGTCTGGTTTGTGTTGTTTTATTAAGTGAGTTATGTGTTGTGTTTTGTTTTTGACACCTCTTATATTGAGGGTCAGGATGTTGAGAGGTGTCGTGTCTGTTTGTGCCATGTTGTTAGTGTTGGGGGGCAGACGTTACTGTTGGACGAATAAAACGATAACAAACTTTCTCACCTTTTAGTCAAGGTTCATTTTTTTCAGTCTTGTCGGTTTGGGTGTGTCGTCGGGTTTTGGGGATGATAAATCAATTACTAAGTCCTGTTCATCTTCACTTGTGAGGGTGTCACTGCGATCGTCGTCAGTTGATATAGGTGTTTGGGGTGTTATTTTTTCCTTCTTCTTTTTCGTGGATGATGATTGGTTGGGGGAGCTGCTTGTAGAGTCCGAACGTTTTTTTTCTCTTTTCCTTCGTCTGGCCTGGACTAGTGTAAACTCCTCTCTGTCTTCTTCGTCCCTTTTGGTGGGGGTTTCGACTCTGTCTTCGTTTGGTTTAGGGTTGTTAGTTTCTTGTCCTACCTTCTTTTTTTCCAGGTCAGTGGAGGCTTGTCCACTTTTCACTTGGTGTGTATTTGTCTTGTTGTTGTCATTTTCAGGTTTCTTTTTTTGTTTCGCAGCGGCTTTGGAGGGGCAGTTGGATGTGAAATGTTCTGCCTCTCCGCAGTGTCTGCATACTTGCCGGCGTCCCGGCACGGCCGCCATCACGACATGGGTCTTTGTAGACCCGTCGGTCATGAGGGAGTTGACATACACGTAATATGGAATTTTTTCTTCTTTTTCGTGTAGGAGGAGCCAGCGGTCACTAGCCCCCTTTATTCTATGGACTTCGAAATCTTTGGTCAGGAAAGATTTGGCAATTATTTTAACTCCTTCTTCCGTTGTTTCTGGTGGCATCCAGTGAAGGATTGTTTTTGCTTTGATTTGTGCCACACTTGTGACCATTGCGCTGAAGTTTAAAAAGTTTATGAGTTGGCCATGGAGATCGTTCCTTTCAAAAACTTCTTTATTCAATTTAGCGTAATATACACCGGGCCTTTCAAATCTTGATATGGATAATAGCTCGTCCATACGGATGTTAAAGTTTTTGGTCAGCAATCCCGCCACCGTGAAAACAATTTGGATTTTGTATCTGTCGGGATCTTCTCCGTACAGGACCTGAGCAGGCACACAGGCCTGACAGGAGAGGCATTCATTTAAATTAGCCATGATTTGGGAAACTCCTGGATTATCTCCCTTGGAATCCGAAATAACGCACAAAACGAAACTAAAAGCGAATAATTTCCAGAAAGAAAAAACACATCCAACGAAAAAACAAAAAACACTGGCACTGTTCGAAAGCTGGGAGGCTATAATACACTTTGAGAATAGATGTCAGATCGCTATTTGACCGCAGCTCTCAAGAGAGCCTCTCGGGGTGAACTTGTATGTTTTGCCACGAGTAAGAGCAAATATAAACAAGGCCGAACAGTTGTGCGTGTGACAGACAAAAAAGTTTATTTACATCAACAGAATATACAGGGTAAAAGGGTATAACACTTTGCAGAGGGTTCTAATGCGTATGCATGCATGACAATATCTTGACTAATACATGACAAGGCATGATGTTACTACTAGACAAGTTACAATTGTCATTATGCAATATCAATATGTTAAGAAACATATTATAACGCAGTGATTAAGGCAATATAGGTAATATGATGATATTACATAATATTCAAAAGGAGATAACAAAGTAGAAAAAAGGGAAATAACCGAATAATTCATACAGCCTGAATTTAGCTTTAAAACATTTAGATGTATACACAACACTTCGTATTTTCTAAGAAGGTTTCCATGACAAAGCCTGTTGTCTCCTTTCATACATTTTCTGTTTGCATTCTTCGAAGCGTTGTTTAGACCCTAAATTTCCTAAGCATTTTGGGAAGCCAACTGGCATGCTTTCATTATATTGTATTTGAATGATTCGGCATATTCACTGATAAAGACATATTCGTTCTGTCCTAAACTAATGTCGGCTAAGATGTCATATGGGCCGTGAACCTATCTTCCATACACTGATATGAATGTTCGAACTTTTTGGTGTCTCCCGATATGCTTACACTGGAAGCATGTGATCCCAAGTTTTGGAGTTTTCCGTACATAATTTGGGTAGCATTCTTTGGAGAGTACTGTTGAATCGTTCTACTAATCCAAGGGATTGTGGGTAATCTGGTGTAGACAGTTTCCTTTCGATCCCGAACATATTCATGACTTCTTGCATAGATTTGGAAATAGGTTTTTCCCATTATCTGAAATAATTTCTTTTGGCATGTCAAATCATGACAAAAATGAATTGTGCCTCAGCTATGTCTTTGTATGAAATTTCGTTTAAGGCAGTAGCTTCAGTTTATCCAACAGCGTCGTCTGACAAAGGTGAAACCCGAAACGTCACGTTAACTGTCAAATCCTTTGGTTGAATTACACAACACATCATACGTTATTTTAGGATTCTGATACATACTCAACAGTAGCTCCCCACTTTTTTTTATTTCACCCAACAGCGGTATCTACAAGTGTCTTATTTGGCATGGGCGTCAAAGGGCCGATTATATCTGTTACCTTATCGAATGACCTGTGCTTGTACTGGCGGTAGCATATTACAATGCATTTGGCATATATCACAGGAACGTATATACTTCTTGATATCCTGCATCCTTCCTTCCATGTGAATTGTGAACCAATCCCCTTTATGGTGGTTTTGATTCCTCTGTGACCTTCTAGTGCCGAGTCATGACATATTTGCAGGGCTAAATTCCTTTGAGTCTTCATCATCATCAAGTACCCGGTCTGAGTCAGGCATTGGCGACCATGACACGCCATTCACTTCTCTGTTCAGACAATCTAAGGAAGTTCATCCTATTATTTTTCTGCTTTTTGTTTGTCATCCTGTGTTTTAAGTTCTCCAAATATGTCACTCTCTGTCTTCCCCGCGTCTTAATGGATTAGCCCAGGTGATCAAACTAGAAACCAGATAGACTCCATACTAGTGCAAAAAAAAAAAAAGATTTAGAAACTCTGTTAAATCAGCAAAAATAATGTCAGGAGCAGACTGTGACAGTGATCATGTGCCTGTAGTGTGCAAATTAGAAATAAAACTAAAGAAAATGAAAACGTCCAAACAACAAAAATTTGAAATAGATCTCTTAAAGACCAAAAAAGAGATGAAAGGAAAGTTTGCTGTTAATGTCACGAACAGATTTCGTTTTGAAGAACATGACTGAGGCAGGGGAAATGTGGGATAAATTAATAAAAGAATCAATAAATGAGGCTAATAACAGAAAATATCCCCAAAAGAGGACCCACTGGAAGGCAAGTCCAGCAGCCGCGGTAATTCCAGCTCCAATAGCGTATATTAAAGTTGTTGCAGTTAAAAAGCTCGTTGTTGGATCTCGGGCGCAGGCGGGCGGTCCGGCTCGCGCCGGTTCGCCGCCCGTTTCCCTGCCCCACCACTGCCGGCTCCCTCCTGGTGGTGCTCTTCGCTGAGCGGCCAGGGCGACCGGCGCGTTCACTTTGAAAAAAAATGACTCTTCAAGGCGGGCCCGCCGAGCCCGAATAACTGCGCATGGAATAATGGAATAGGACCTCGGTTCTATTTCGTTGGTTTACGGAATCCGAGGTATTGATTGACGGGGACAAACGGGGGCATTCGTATTGCGGCGTTAGAGGTGAAATTCTTGAATCGCCGCAAGACGGGCTAGTGCGAAAGCATTTGTCAAGAATGTTTTCATTAATCAAAAACGAAAGGCAGAGTCGCCAAGGCGATCAGATACCGTCGTAGTTCTGACCATAAACGATGCCGACTGGCGATCCGCGGGAGTTGATTCTATGACTCCGCGGGCGGCCTCCGGGAAACCTGAGTCTTTGGGTACTGGGGATGGTATTAGCAAAGGACCTAACGCGGACTGGATCGGAACCCCAGTGGGTCTAATTAGGCTTCGGTGTAGTGTGATCCGGCCAATGTGTGTCGGGGTACAAAATATGGAAATCTGAGAAGCTTACTGGCAGAAAATCCAACCCGTGTGAACGTCATTTTGCTGGGAATAATGAAAGTTGGCACAAACATAAAAACGAGGTCAGTGCGAAGAACTAACCAATGATTCTCCTAAACCCCAGATCGGAGCTCCCTCATAAAAGCGCTGTAGACCCCTAGGGGCAATTGGTAAGCATGAGGGAGTCGGGGGAAAATCCGGTCGCAAGGCGACAAATTAGGTCACGGCTAAGTGTCTTCGACATTCTCAAGCCACTTCACAACAAGTCTGGCATAGTAGAAAAACTGTTCCATTGGAGCCGGAGAGTGGATCAGGAGAGACTAG
Source organism: Goniobranchus geometricus (assembly GCA_028565895.1). NCBI lineage: Eukaryota > Metazoa > Mollusca > Gastropoda > Nudibranchia > Chromodorididae > Goniobranchus > Goniobranchus geometricus. Next base: position 2,511 of record JAOWAY010183723.1, on the reverse strand, counting down.
AGCCGTAATTGTTCCCCGTCCCTTCTCCCAATATCGGGATCCTCGATCTGCCCCAACACCCTACCAGTCATGCGCGCGAGGCGCCAGAGTGGTAAAACATTAGACTTTTTAAAATCCCCTTTCCAATAGCAAAGGACCTAACGCGGACTGGGTCGAAATCCTGGCAGGTCTAATTAGGCTTCGATATGATGTGATCCGGCCAATGTGTGTCGGGGTACAAAATATGGAAATCTGAGTGGCTTACTGGCGGAAGATCTGGTCCAAGTGAAAGTCATTTTGTTGGGAATAGGAAAAGTTGGTATACCCCTTGCAATCAGGTGGATACAAACCTCGGGCTTACGCTATCGATTTGCCACCTATGGCGAAACGGCGTGAAGTTCTGTTGTTCGCTATCGCCCTGCCAAGGGCTTCAGTGCCCCGCAGCGTCAATGCTTTCCGAGACCAGACCAGACTGGTAAAATCTGATTTGATCTCTAAATGTGGCACTTGTGAACTAACACAAACTGAAGAGGAGGAGCTTAATGCCTCCCAAAGGAAATAATTCAGAAGCCTTAACTTCAGATGCCACGTAAAAACCACAAATAAATCTCTGCATGAAAATTGTTGTGAGAAAGTATCTACATGAAAAATGTTGTGACAAAATCTCTATCAATGCAGATCCTAGAGGTCAGATGGAATCTCTTTGTACACATCCTCAGATAGGGACATACCTGCAAGGAAGACAAGCAGAGCATGCTTCATCCAGGCAGGAGGCAAATTTAGAGGAAGGCCAGTGACAACGTTGCCAGTTGTAAAAAAAACAGAGACTTAGCTCGACTCCAACAACTACTAAAGCTACAAACAAAAGAAGACCTAGAAAAGATAACATCAGTTGCAGAGAATAGAAGAAGATGGAATATGATGACAGCCAAGATCAGGGAACCAGTCGAGTCGTTACAGTCTGAAAACTGGGCTGTGACACGGCATTAACTTAATTTACTCATACCCATTGTTAGTTTAATTTGATTACACTTTTAATTCCCTATTGGATCATCTGATAATCCGGTCGTGATCAAGCCGCGTCTTTCTACGTGCTGATAAGAAGCGGGATGGGTCTTGATATAATGGGAGCTCGGTTCTCGAGTTAGGTTAAAAGGGGCTCGGTACTCCTTCACGGCCGCATTTCGGAGTACTAAAATTTCCTCAAGGAAAAAAAATCCCTATTGCTAGTAAGCAGATTTTTTGCGCTCTTACTCCGTCATTTGTTTCCGTTTTGTCCAAAAACCTGATGAATTTCGTGCAAAGATATTGTTTTACGAGTGGTTAGAATTATTTCAAATGTCTGTTCCGATCCTCCGCAGGATCCTAAGAAAGGCCTCTGCCAAAGCCCGTCGCCCTATTTGCGTTCCGACTAAGGATTGATGTTAAACTGATAATAAAAGGATCGGAATCTATTATGTTTTCTAATTAATTTCAAACTGATACGTTTGTTTTAATATCTCTGTCCAAGCTTTGCCTCACAATCTTCTTTGCTGAATCGCTTTGTGTCTTTTACGTCTAAAATGCCCTTGCTGTTCCTTCATGCTCAGAGTTCATTGCCGAGAGGAAATAGATTTCGGAAAAAAAAGCTGCGAAGATTCTTAGGTCCAGTACAGAAGTATTGATAAGCAAAAGTCAGTAACCTGGATAAAATCAATAGCAACTTTGACACCCTTTCATAAAGTGTACGATGCTAATTCTTGATGTCTTCTAGTCGATCGTGCAGGGTTAATTGTGAATCCTGTTGGGTGGGTTGGTATTGCCAATAATTTGTTTTGTTTTTCTTTGCTCTTCGCTTCGACCATATATTTTCACGTTAGCCAAGAAGTGTAGACAGAAAGAGAATCAAATTAATATAGGAAAGGAAATCTATATTCACATCCTATTCCAAACGCCTCCAGATCGATTATGGGTTTTGACATTTCATCGGTTATTAACTTTTATTCTGTATTAGGACCTCCAACAAAAATCAATGTTTGGCGTTATACAAGTAGAACCATCTTTTTGTGTACATTATTGGGGATTGTTGTAACAATTGTTATTTCTCACGATAGGCCTGGCTAAATTTTGAAAGTAGCAGCTTTTTTAATCATTCAGTTGACTGAAGAAGGGCAATACCAAAAGCATAGGAAAGCTTTGTTGCTACATATTCAATACGTTTTTCTTCGGTAAATCGTTCTTGTGGGCTTTTAATTGCAGTTCATAGCATAATAAAGTCTGGTTTATTGCTTACCCGGCTGGCAAAAAAGAAAGTTTGATGGTAAATTAAAAATCCAAACAAAAACAAGGGAGGATAGATTACAATAATTTGGACACATCAGAAGACGTGAGGGGGTTAATTAGTTATTTTGTGGGTTTAACGTCACTTTTCAACATCATAGGTTATATCAGCGGCAGTGCTATTTTGACATGTTTCTGTGCTGCCACACATGAGCCATAAGGTATAGCATAACTCGAATGACTCACCCAGTCACAGTATACTGACACCGGGCC
>JAOWAY010183612.1:0-10298 GCA_028565895.1 Goniobranchus geometricus | reverse complement strand
AGAGAGAGAGAGAGAGAGAGAGAGAGAGAGAGAGAGAGAGAGAGAGAGAGAGAGAGAGAGAGAGAGAGAGATGTTATGATTATGGTCATCAGTGAGATGAATCTCTAAGACAAGTTGTCAGCTCATGCCTCAGCCCACAAAGCCCACAGTTCCAATGACCCACCTGCTAAGATAATAACAGAAAGAGGAGAAACAAAAGGTTTTTTTTACAGCATTTGGTGCAGTTTTCGTAAAGACTGCCATAAATCCTCTGGAATTTTCTTTTCAGTTTGGACAGTATCAAAGAAAACTTACTCTCAAAACTCAGTTCAATACAGAGTAAATAATTTTTGAACAATGACAGATAGGCCTGGATTATAGAAGTTCACAAATTGGCATCTACTTGATTGCAGCAAATTACATAATCTGCTTGACTTATAACCATAATTTTAAAGAAAAGTGGTAAGTCAGAATCCCTTTTCTCATCTTCCTACCATAACTGCATGAAAATGAAAGATTTTAAAATCCTAAAACCACATTGTAGTTAGTAGTGCTCACTTATAAGGGCACCCGTAACAGTGGGACGATCCCTAGAGTTGAACTTTTACAGCAATCCCCTTTTTTTTTTCTTCTTTATCAAACTGTACTATCTAGTACGGGTTAGCAGGAAAGGGAAAGGCCAGAACTTCGATACGGAGGATCAATTGAACCAGTTTTGGCCAAAAAAAAAATTGCTCTATCTTTTTCTTTTTTAGTAAGCTTTGCATACCAGAGTGCGCTCAGCTTGCATCTACTCTAGGCTGTAGCTCCAGGCCAAGCCCTACTGAGCCTTTGCTGGTGCTCGGTGACAGTAGGTGGACTCAACTGGTCAGTCACCTGTGAGTGGCGCTGTAACTGGCGCTAGTCTAAGTGATAAGTGAGAGGCACCTAAGCCTAAAATAGAATCTAGACTGATAGTGATAGAATCCAGGTTCTAGCCATCTAGATTGCCAGAATGCACACTTGTCTACAGAATGTGAATGAGGGAAGTGGGTAAAGCAAGGAGTTGACTGTAGGAAGGGTGGGTTTAACATTGTGACCTATGCATGGAAGTGTGTACATTATCAAGCTTCTGGAACGAAAAGTCTCGCTATGGTCATGTTCTACTGTATATGTATTATAGCCTCTGACACAACAAGTCTTGTGTCCTCTCTGTACTTACGTCTTATCATATGTTCTAGGTATTGAAGAAATGCCGAAGACCGAAAACCAGCTTTGCATACTCCACACACAAAATGATCCCTTATTAAGTCATCCATTGCAGTTCTGTGGAGAGAAATAATCATAAATATATGTTGTACATTTATGTTATGCAGCTTATCCCACAATAAAGCAGGGTGTATTACATAAAAAATAAAAGACTACTTAAAACAAAATAAAAAAGGCAACATGAACATAGTAAAATACATTTAGATTATGACTGCCCGAAGGGGTGTCATACCTGGCTATTCTCTTTTGAACAACCGAACTGAGAGTGTGAAAATGTTACCTGCAGATTACAATTTTATTGCCACTGACATTCACTGAGCTTCTTGGCTTGTGGAGATGTGGATTTAAAGGCCCATTGAAAAGTACCATGCATTCCACTGGGACTCATTCAATCATTCCCTCTACACTGTAATACACGTACATTGCATATCTACAGATGTCAAGAGACCAATGTTCACTTATCTGGCATGCTCACTTAAGTATTTTTTTTAGGAACTGACAATGCCGGATAACTGGCAGTAGAATGTATTAAATCTTAGAAGGGAAAAAATGTAAAATTTGTCCCAAAACAGAATCTACATGAAAATCTACATTGTCAAACAGGAAAGAAACACTGACTAGCATTATTAAGAAGGTTTATGACCAGAGTGAGCATTTAAAAACCTTTAAAGGTGAAACAAAACCATCATAATAGCCTTACAATATATTCCACTATTGTACTTTCTTAGGTCCACAGTATACCTCAAATCATGTAGCCTTGGAGCTTTACACACTATTCAAAGGACCTCTGTTATTGGGACACCTTGTTGGAGATTGAAAATTCATCTTGATTACACATGTTTCCCAATTTCTTGGGGAGATTGGAACCTATGTCGGTGTTATTGAGCTTCATTTGCATAAATGTTCACTTACACATCAATTTGCAATGCTAAGCTCAGACTTATGGAAGCGTCAAGACTGCAGGTGAGCGAATAAGTACATGACATGTCTGTTGAGGTTGAATAACTCTTTAGCTCCACCCCTAACATTCACTTTGACCATTGATCATTGGCCAGGAACACCTGGCTGACTTTACAAACTTGAGAGCATTGGTCAAAAAATGCAGGTGACGGATAGGATGACGCCAGCATGTCTATCGCAGATGTCGCTAACACAACTTTATCATACGGCAGCTATTCTGCAAAGTGCCTTGTGAATCTAAAATTCAAGCATTATTTGCAAGACCCTTGCTAATATTCCTGCTTCTGGGCTGGCATTATCTGCAAGGGCAGGAATTTTGTTCGGGGATAAACATCATGTCTAGTCTTGATAAGTGTGTTTGTGTTCTCTTCAATTCAATATCACTCCCTTGACAAAGATTGTAAGCACATCTTGTTGCTAAGAGAAAAACCAGATCGTTACCCGGCCGCATAAGTGTGAAACTCCACTAGTTTTGCCATGATCTCTCTGTGTGATGTCACTGAGCCTGCTAAATTTAGACCAGAGGGGACAACCCAGAGTTCTAATACTTTCATTTTCATGGCATAATTTCTGCACAAATCAATTAGTCTAAATCATTCATTATAGTGGAAGGGACGCTACGCGCACAATAATACCTAACGGATAAGGCCCGATTAGGGATTTCGATAGAGACAAGGTGCCTTGCGAATAACGCTTGGACCTTGAGATCAGCAAGGCATTTATTTGCTGATAATATAGGGCCTAATGACTTCCTTATTACACACTCAATGACATCTTCACAGAGTTCATTTTCTTAATTCATTCCATTTCTTCATGAAACAAGTCGACTCTCATTCATTGCAAAGTCTGTTAACTAAGTCTAGTTCTTGGCATTATAGCACCTTCTTGACTAATCAGCAGCAGGACAATTTTCTTTGTTCATTTCGTTCTCATATCAGACTGTCCTATGTAATGTGATGCATTGTGTCTGTGTGGTAAAAATGTGAAAAATTAGACTTGTTATATCTGTGACATTAAGAAAACGCTTGACAAAATCATCCCGATTTACCGGGGACCTTTTCCTGATTAGGGTTATGGTAAACTTTTGAGACAAAAATTCCTTTCCCTGAAAGAATGGGGTTTCCTGATTCTCTGGGGTCCCAATAATAATAACAGAGATTGAGAGATTCCCCTGCCTTTATTACGTAGAACTACAGATCTAAAATTTATAGATTCTACAATAAAGTATCAGTGAATGGCAGAGAACATTTTGGGGATGACACTCCCTTTGATCTAAATCTAGATCTAGATGGGGTGCTGCATGTAGGCCCTTGACTCTTGTTGACTATCTAGACTACATAATCTTAGATTAAATTTAGATCTAGATCTAGATCTAGATATCTAGGCTAGTCTAAATCTAGAACCTAGATCTAGATCTAGATATATATCTAGATATCTAGATCTAGATCGAGATCTACATCTAGAAATATATATATATACAGGAGATTGCTCTAGGCTATAATGAGAAAGTATTTGTGTCTGGATACAAATCTATGAATCTATGGCATGGAGAAGAATTCCGAAGTGGTACCTGAAGGCTGATTATTGATACACCTGAAATCTGGAGCCTGAGAGTTTACAGGATTACAGGTTGCTATTATTTGTGCGAGAGTCCCTACAAAAACTAAATAGATGTATACTCTCTTCTCTCTTACACATACTCAAAACCCACGAATGATGTTTTCACAGCCTTGGCAACGGATCCTGAGCAGGGTGATTTTTTAGATAGGCCCTATCGAAACATAAACAATCCTAAAGTCAGCCACTGTCTGTTCAATGTTGACTGGCAGGCTTAGTCGCCTATTAGATGTAGGCCTAAGTAGGCCTAATTATGCCTACACATTTGGCATGAAGCGAGACAGGGAGGTGTGTAAGGGCGCACGCACCATCGTGTAGGCGCACTCCTCGTGTAGGGCCTAGGAGGTCCACGGACTTAGATATGTCCGTGTGTAGGCCCCATGTATCCATGGGTGGCAAGATCGAGTTAAAAGGTACATAATAAAGGGTAGGCCTATATAGAGAATTTATGTTTCAGTTCTAAAAGGGTCTCCTCCTAAGGATTCTATATTGTCCAAAGCTAATAAATAAAGGAAAGTTATCTGAACAAACGGAAACACGGGCCTACATGTGTTGTAAACTGTAGGTCGACAAAAGCTTTGATATGGGAGGAAAGCGTGATATATTGATGAGAAAATTGATAACGGATTTTGTATGACATGAGAGAATTTCAGGTTCTCACAGTATAGAGATCAAGTAATACTATAACTGACAATTTCATGTTGGGCTTGTCTAAGCGTGATGGACTAATGTTGCACGCGTACAAGAAAGGTACAGATCTAAACCATTACCAAAATACGCGTTAGGGTACATATGAGGTATGACCTGGTATGAAAAACAAAACAAATACAACAACAACAACAAAAATCACGGATCTAAACCTTTATCAAAATTCTTAACCTATACCAAAATACGCTTAGGCTACATATGAGATGAAGTATGACCTGGGTGTAAAAAAAACAAACACACACAACAAAAACCCAACCAAAAATACAAAAAACAAAAAACAAAGGAAAAAAAAACCCAACAAAACATTACATACGCATGTGCAATCTATTTTTAATAAAATGGGGGAAATGTGATAATCGGTGGCGTCCGATATTTTAACAACAAAGTGCGACATCGCAGCAATAGGCCTATTCTAATATTAATTTAAGGCCAGTGTACAACAACCCTGGAGTTCCGCTGGAAAATAAATACGTGTTAACAAAGAAAGAACAGGGCAAAAAGAAGTTCCTGGTCCAGACCAAATAGATTTAGCGTAGACTTATAATTTACAGTGAGACCTACAGTTAGTTTATAAACTGTTGAGCTGGTCCTCATTGATTTATCGATTAATCTTCATTTGGATAAAAACAAAATTGGCCTTAAAAAAATAAAAAATTCTGTCTAACGTTGGTAGCCTGATTCTTTCATTGCATTAAATGTTAAAGAAAAAAAAAAGGATGTAAAAGAACCATGATTAGTAAAACTGGATTCAATTACTTTGTGAAAGTTCAAGCGGCGGGGACGGGATTAAATGTTATTGCTTTTGGGTTTTTTTTGTTTGTTTCATTGAGGTTGCGGTTTGTTTGATTGTTAATTTGCTTTGTGTTTGTTTTTGTTGTTTTTTTTTTATTGTTGTTTTATTTTGGGGGTCAAGGGGGACAAAAGACAGAAATCATACCGGTATAGAGCCATTGTAACTCAATGATTCATATTGCCTATGTGCCTATGTCATGAACCAGTGGGCTTTCTGGATGCCAATGTAATAATGGTCGGAGGCCGGTATCGGCAATTCATCTACCCTTCTACCACTCACACATGCAACACCCACACACACAAAACACATCGCAGATTGAGTGTCGATGTCAGAGTCAATATTACTTTGTAATTTTTCTTCGTCTTGTCTTCTTTTTTCTCAACCTCTTACCACCCCTCCCCCAACTTCTGATGCTATTGAGATATGATTTACATGTAAATGTAATTAATTTCATCGCAAGCTTATGCAGTCAGCTTTTGTAGGCCTGTCTTTGCACCAAAATAAGGGACAGAATTAGCACACCTCCTTATCATAATTTATTTCTGCAATTACTCCCCCTGATTGTAGATTTTTTTTTTTTTTTTTGTCGTGCACGTAGGGAAAAAAATTAATGTTAAAACAATGAAGGGTAATTTTTCAATTTCTTTTCTCCTTTTTTCTTTGACCAATTAGTCTAGTTGCTGTTTAAGGGCACCTTTAAATTCACTTTATCATAATTATGATCACTTTTTTTCCCTCACAAATTTGCGACAGCCCTGTCCTGCTTTTTTTTTTACTTCTTGTGCTGCTCATTCCACTCCTGCCATCACAACCGTACCCAGGCTCATCCAGTCGCAACCCTTACTAATGCCACTTTTAATTTCAGCTTGGTCACGGAACCAGACTGAGTGAGACACCCATCTAGGATGGACATTTCCCTGAACTACCCCGACTCTGAAAATTGTAAGACTAATTCAATAAAGGCACGGATAGGAAGGTCTTGGGGAAACTGAAATTGAGGTCACGATGACGCCAGAGCAACAGGAGCTATTTTCTTTATTGCATGATGGATGGTTATTATTATTATTATCATTCTTTATCGTTATTTTTATTCATGTCCCCTCCATTCTTATTTCCTATTACGTATTATACGATGTGTTATGATTATTATGTCTACAAAAACAATTCTCTTTTCTCCATCGAAGTCCTCCATAACCCTAATTCTTTTCCACCATCCTTTCTTCCACTGCCAATTCCTGCACTACAAAGATAAAGATACTTGACTGAAATAGCTCCTCCTCTGACCATCTAGAGTTGATCTCTATTCACATCGTATTTTAACAGAAAATTGATTATTTCATTTTGGTAGGGAAAAAAAAGACATAACAGTGGCCAGAAGGAGGACAGCGGCGTGATCACTAGCACAATTCCCCACTTTTAATGTTTAAAATAACTGCTGTATAAATTCAGCTTTAAAATCTGCTGCATAATATATATATCTTTGGAAAGAAAAACAAACAAACAATGCAGTGCTGAAAGAAGCAGGAGTAGAAAGATCATTGCTAAAAACAATCAGACAAAGGCAACTGAAGTTTTTAATAAATATAAATCGACATAAGGAGCTTGAACATCTAGCCCTGAGTGGAAAAATTGAGGGGACAAGAAGCAGGAGCTGGCAGAGAGTGACATATTTGGAGACCTTATATCACTGGATGACAAACAAAAAGCAGAAAAACAATAGCATGAACTTTCTGAGATTGTCTGAAGAGAAGTGAATAGTGTGTCATGGTCGCCTATGTCTGCCTCAGACCTGGTACTTGATGAATGAAATGAATAAATTCAATACAGATCAGGATCAGGCCGTTTCTCATATTATCAGGACATGCTGCTATGTCGAACTAAGAAAAAATATCTCACATAAGAAACCTGATTTGGAAAGAACTGCTCAATTTGTCCTTTCCTTTGCAATTTCTAAATCTAAACTTGACTACTGCAATTCAGTCTTTTTTGGCATCACCCAAGAGAACATTCATAAATTGCAATTTATTCAAAACCATGCCGCAAAAAGTCAGATTTCTACAGAACTCTTGAGACAACTTTACAGGCTTCCTGTCAAGGATAGGACAAGGATAGACTATAAAATTGCACTTATTGTCCATCAATGTTTGCATGACCCAAATTTCCCTTCTATTCAGGCCGACTTCATCACACCCCATGTTCCTTCTAGATCACTCAGATCTTCTGGTCAAAATCTATTGGTAAAATGCATAACAAAATTAAACTCATTGGATGAACACCCCTTTAGTTATGCTGCCCCTGATGTGTGGAATGCCATGCCTGTCTCTTTAAGGCAATGCAACAATTTAAACACTTTTGAAAGCAACTTGAAAACTCATTTGTTGAGATCACATTTCCATGAGTGTCTGTTTTCATGTTTGTCATCTTTCTATCTTTATTCATTGACACAATAGCATACATGAATATTGCTATATATACATTTTATCTACATTCTTTAATAAAGTCAATAAGTCATTTTAATTGATTAATTTTAACATTGATTTACAGATTGAATATTTTATTGACTGTTATTCATTGTTTATTTATCTATTTATTTGGTTTACTAACTTCCAATCTTTTACAATTTAATCATCTCCATATTCATGGATTCATTCATTCATTTCATATAACATATTCAAAGGTTTGTAAAGTGCTTTGGGCTTTGCATATAAAAGGATTAAGCGCTTTATAAGTCTAATCATGTTTATTATTGTTATTACCTACAAAATGAAAAGCGAGAGTTCTCACACTTTGTTTCAAAATTAGGAGAACATTTCAAAACCTGAAATGCTGTTGTTCTAACACTAAAAGAAATCAGAACAAGGACACAATGTCAAGGACTTGTGATTGTTAGCCAAACTGTGCCAGCAAGACACAATCTCACCCATAATTTTGCTGATCCCAGTGTACATTGCTTGAAATTGTGACTCCTGCCATGTTATAGTACCACTTATACCATCATGTCACCCATCATTTTAGTAATCACAATGAGCAGTGCTTCAACTTGTGACTCGTACCAAGTTATAGTGCTATACTAATTATCCCACTATGTCATTTCTTTTTGCAGATCACAATAGGTATTTCTTGGATTATTGACTCATGGTCATGCTACCATTTGTCCAACCAAGTGATCATTTTTTGTCGATCATGATGAGCATTGCTTGAATTTGTGACTCATACTAACTTATGCTCCCACTTAGTTACCAATGCCTTTTATACTTCTAGGTTAGTATTTATAAGTAAAGTCCAAAGTCAAATATAGTTTCTACTTCATCTCTCTGCAATCACTTCAAATGCCCTGTCTATGTCAGTAAGGTCTTCTCCCCCTCCTTTCACTTTCATTTTTACAGTCAAACCTACTTGATTTTACTTCTCTTAACCATTCTAGCTTTAGTCTATCATATAAAGTGAATGCTTAAAAAAAAAAGTTTTCACCCTTCTGCAACCCCCTCAAACCCCCAAAGCCACATATTTGTAATAGGTTGGCACAAAAAAAAAATCTCAGTAGTTTGGTTACACATTATTTTTTGATTATACATGTATGTCTGACCCTATTTAATCACCCTGTATAAATCACTTCACTGCAAAGCCAAATTTTGTAAGAGGGAGTTTTGACTTCAATTTCCCCTTAAACGATTTAACTTTTCTTTGCCCTAAACACATGAATGAAGTTAATAAAGGGAAAAATACTGAGCAAATTCAAGAAAGATTAAAGCATACAATTGCGTTCTTATATTGTTTGTGCAAAAAGTCCAAACGTTTCATAATGCTCTACCGTGTCTTTCCTTCTTCCACTTCTATCAACGACACTATAAGAAATTGTTTGCAGAAATTTTAATAATTATAATTAAAATAACTCATGGCAGTGTATGCATTCCCCTTCTTTCAGTTAGTAAATAGTAGTTAAACGCCGAATCGGCTCATAGGGCCAGAGTAAGCAGTAGATTCCCGATGATCGTAGCCGCTATTTTTTCGATGCCCTGGAACCGCCCGGCCCGAATTAAAAAAAAAAAAAAAAGTCCGTGCCCGCAAAATCTCCAAAAGGCAGGATTTTACGGCTTTGACCGGAAAAAGGCATCCATGGCAGCAGCCTTCAAAACAAACAAACAAACAGAGCTGATGCCAATGTACTGTTGATTACTAAATCAATACATATGTAGAACCAACGTTTCTTCACAGATCTGCTGAAAAAGTACAAAGATATTGAATTGAGAGTAAGACACACACACACATTCACACACACACACATACACACACACACACACGCGCGCGCGCGCGCGCAAAAGGGATCAGCATTGCCCTATAATAACATCGGTATCCAAATCAATACAAGTGAAGTTTAGTGACGTTTAGACAGACAGGCCTATTATTCCATGATCATTAATATCGTTTCTCAGAAATGTACATTAGGAGACAGAGGTCGAATATACCTGACTATTTTTGTGGCGGCTTCGGTGTCTAGTGCTAGTCAGTTCGCTAAGCGACCGTGAGTTCGTAGGTTTGTATCCGCCGAAGGCGCTGGGAAGTTCAGTCCTCGGAAAAGACTCTTCATTCATACTTTCTCACAAGACCCGTTTGTAAGACGAGTACCTAGCCATTATCAGTATTGTCTCTGTGAGAGCAAAAGAATTGCACTACCGCCTAACAGGCGGCCTGTCGCATCCTTCATGTCATGTGTTCCTGTTGCTTGGGAGGCGCTTTGAAAACATCAAATGGATATTTCGCCTACAGAAAAGCTCTCCTCCTTTTTGTTCATTTGTGAAGAACTTGGGCCCTACGGCTATCAAGAATAGATGAAACATAACAGAAATAATAAATAATATAAAAAAGTAGCACAAAGATTCGACGCACTCATCATCATCATCGTCGTCGTCGTCGTCATCATCATCATCATCACAATCATCATCATAGTAGTAGTAGTAGTAGTAGTAGTAGTAGTAGTAGTAGTAGTAGTAGT
>JAOWAY010183501.1:0-10299 GCA_028565895.1 Goniobranchus geometricus | reverse complement strand
TGTCTGAACAGAGAAGTGAATGGCGTGTCATGGTCGCCAATGTCTGTCTCAGACCCGGTACTTGATGATGATGATACTTTAAGGTCGCTTGGATCCTATAGCTGCACATGACTCAGACTCCAAATTGTTTGTGAGCTTTTTCACTTAGACCAATGGTTAGTAGATTTCTGGAGTGGTGAGATGAGAATTTCCCAAAAAGCTCTTGTTATTTTGGAAAATTTACCTTATTTCACCTGTCTTATTGCAACGAAGAGAGTCTTACAGAAGCCATGTTTTTACATAACCCAATCACCAGATTTTTATGCGGCTTCATGTGATTCATGAGACTAATGCTTTGATTTCACCAACCATGTGAGCGCCTCATGCATTCTTACGTTTTCTCTTGAAAAGGCCTATACTTGTAAAGAACAAAGAGGAAAATACAGCCTTTTTCATGAAAATGGGACGTTATAACTGTTCAAAGAAGTGTTACTTACACAATATAAGTGTGTAGATGGAAGAGGCAACATTATGTGGGAGCTTATAACTGTTGAAAGAAGTGTCACTTGCACAATATAAGTCTGTCGATGGAAGAGGCAGAGGCAAGGTAGGTGTAATTCAGTTATCAATTATACGAGGACTAGGTCATGGTTGATTTACAAGATTCTCTCTTTATGCATGGGCTAGGTCGTGCACCTCAGCTAGCAATGGACAACTGGAGTTACTTTTGAGTTGTATGATCACACTAGTCGTTATCTATGAATTAGAAGCAAACTATTCTTTAAATTTATAATATTGTTCGACTGATACAGAACTGGAGATTGTTTTATACTATTGTTCGACTGATATAGAACTGGAAAATGAAGGAAGACATGAATGTTTACCTCTCCGAAATGTTTTTAATATTTGATAACCTCTGTTAAAAAAGCAGGGTAGAAAAATTGATCAGAACAATTATTAACACCTTTGTTTTAAAAAATAACGACAAGCTAGAAATTGGTTGGCTCGAAACACATTCAAAATTTCTTGATGAGGAAGATACCATTAATATTGCTTTTTTTTGTTTCAAGTTGATTAGTTGTTGGACAGTAAGTAAACGTTATTTTCTGCTGAAGAAGCCTATCCTCAGTCATATTCCCTGAGCTCTGAAGCCAACTATCTTCTTTTCTTAATGACTTACTTACTTAATTGCCCGTTGCCTCCCTATCATCCGACCAGGATGCCATGGCTGCCTTCAGGATCTTCTTCATCAAGTTCTTCCACCTTCGTGTGTTGTTGGCAAATGACATGATTTTTTTTCAGATCTTTGATGGATTTCAGTCACTGTGTCATCTTTTATCATGCTGAGGTCGTTGTTTAGGGCGATATGTAGCATGATTGGTGGACGACCTGCAAATCATTTGCAGGTTTTTGTGACATAAAATTTCATGGCTCTTCTGGCTGGGATGTTTTTGTCTCTGCTCAAAATATGTCCCAAGAGATGTCAACGATGTTCAAGAATTTCCTGATTATGCTTTACATAACCTCTATATCAATAGCCATCACATCCTGCCATCATGTAAGGCGAATTCTTCCACTGTGTTTGACTAATGCAAGGATTTTAACAATGAAACGAATAAATGAAGTGTGTTTATCATCTGCGGATAAGTCCTGTGATATAAAATTTAAAAGTAACGGATAATGTGGCCAGTATGATGGTAGGATCACAACTCCAAAGAACCATACTTCCAGTAAGTTCATAAGCCTTTTCAGGTGATAGGTTTACTTCTTGCTTAGACCATGCCTTCTTTAATCCGCATATATATCACAGCTGCTCTATCCACTACTTTCTGTCCCCTTTCAGATGGCAAACAATCTTTTCCAACAAGCTCAGCAGTTGAAGATCATGATAGAACAAGTCAAGCAACAGAGTATTATCGCCAAGGATAATGCCTTACAACAACAGCGAGCACAATTAGAAAAAGAAAAACAAGATGTACGTAGAGCCCCTTTGACAATTTTATCTTTTTTTTTTTTTCACTACATGTCTTCTTACAGATTTTTAACTCACTGAATACGGATTCCGATCATGTCTTGGAATCGGCCATCAGTCGCCGCGGACTGATTCTTATGCCTCATCGGAACACACTTTCCTAATCTTTTTAAAGGAGAACGTGTTATGAGAGTGTGTCGGAATCTGTCTTCAATGCTAGATCTACCTTTTATTTCTTTTCATTCAAAACTTCAGGGAAATCAGACAGATAGTTTATATTCTGTGAACTCTTTTGTCACCTGCCTAGAGTGGCCGATTTAGACAAAAGATGGCAGTGCCCAGGAAATGTTGTGGAAACATTTTCGAAGCCATCATCCAATCGCAGTACGGTACCAATACTGATAGTGAATCAGATATTTCTGATGACGGTGATCCAGATTTTGTACCAAATGAAAGAGTTGTGTCTAATAATACACCTGTGTGACCTTACCTGCCACAACTGAGTCATTCCGAGCCGTTGCTGGTCCGTCTTCATGCCACCCACACCAAATAAGCCTAAGCCTTGCAGAAACTGCGAAGTTTGTTATGATAAGTCGGAACTGATTGGTGGAAAGACAAAAAGAGGGAAGAAGACCCATCTCATGTGTGAGGTCTGGAAAATTCTGCTCTGCTTTGCGCCGTGCAATAAAGAGTTCCTCACAAGGAATAAATTCCAGTGGCAAGGAGGGCCCTTTTTATTTTTTTTCTTGTTTCATGCATTCATAACACTGTTCAAAAAGAAGCCCACATCATTTGAGGATTTTTCATATTTTTATTTGGAGCTTATTATGGCATGTGCCATGCTCAAGAAAGTTTTGAAAAAGTTCAAAAGTATTACAAAAAATTTTTTTTTTAACAAAACAAAGCCAACAGTTCATAACATAACATTCATAACATTCATGTTTATTGTTTGGGAATGAGAATGAGTGGAATTTTTATATGTTCAAATTTGTTATAAATCAAACAATTAGGAGTGGAAATATAATTTTTTTGAAAATGTCCCCAAAACCCCAGTCTACAATAGTTGTGAAGTTGGCCAGAGCCCAGTACAGTGGAGCTCACCTACAATGGCCTCGTTTCCAGTGGGGACTCGCCTGCAACGGGGGTTTTTCAAATCCCCGATTTATGCCCTATATAACCGAAATAGATATGCCTCTTTACAACGGCATTCATTTTCACCATGCACGCTACAACGCGGGTTATGATTGATGCGACATGTGTCTTTTACTACTGCATTTTAGGCTAAATGAATCCTGTCTGCATAATTTTCATACCACAAACGCAGTGAAAACCTCTGCTTGAGATGACAAAGACAGCCTGGGGCTAAAACTACAATTGGTTTGAAAGGGCCGTAACTCGGTAATGTCTTTCGCAAAGAAAGTATCATTGCTAGACGCACCCCTACAGCGGGAAATTATTGATGGTCTCGTTACCCCAGTTGTATCCAAGTTCCACTGCACTCAATGAGTTACAATGATTTTTCTCTTGTGTCTCTCTTGAGAATATTCATTCTTGATGGTGCTGTAGAATTTTATTCTAAATGTAATTCTTTTTTTCTTCCTTGTAAATTTCTCCTTCTTCTTCTTCTTTTTCTTCTTCTTCTTCTTTTTCTTCTTGTCCATCTTCATTACCGTCTTCTTCTCTTTTTTTCCCCACTCTAACTATTATTGATATCATTATTATTATTATTAATAGTATTATTATTATTATTGCTGTTGTTGCGATATCTTTAAGTTCATGTTTTCTCTTTGTTCCTTTACTTTTGCCAAAAGGCAATAAATTCAGTTCGTCTGGAAGCTCAAGTTAACCTTTCACGTATGATTATGGATGAGCGAGCACAGAGGGATATGGCAGTTCAGCAGTCTCTTGAGCAAGCGAGGGCAGAGCTTCAGGAAAAAATGGACTCTGTTACAGTCATTGCTAATGATAAAGTAATTGTTTGATGTTTCGTGAGTGTCATCTCATTCAGTCTTTAAATTCATTAAATTATCTTTCAAATTAGCAGACTTCTCCTTTTTAACCTTACAAAAACTTGGCATTATTGAGGATTTTATCTCCTTTACAAGGGGAAATAAATGATAGGCGACTGCATTAAGAAATTGTAAGAAATCTTAAGAATCTTTTTGCTTATAGGAAAATACAAAAGGAGATGACGACTAGGAAGTTCATTTGATAAGACCGCTTACATTTTTTTGTCGGGTAAGCTTTGGTTTTAGATAACACTGCCGTGCATGAGCACCAAGCCCCTTTCAACCTAACCCAAGAACCGACTTGCAGTTGTATCATGATCCATCAGACATCTTATCAGCACATAGAAAGATGTGGCTTTTCACAACCAGATTACCAGATGATGATGATGACTGCTTACACCCTCTTACAACTAACATCCTTTTCTGTGTTGTCAGATGTCGTATGGGGCACCAACAATTTGTGTCCACTCTGTTCAGCCATGGGCCACTTCAGTCAGTCAGTCCACGGATGGATTCTATACCTGCTTCCTTTGCCTCTTTTGGGGTCTTCTCTTTTTGGGTCTTCTCTCTTTCTTTAGCCTACAACTTCCCAGCTCAAGACCAGTTTTGATATGCTGCTGTTTTCCCTTCTGCAAAGTATGTGGCCAATGTCCTACCATCTTCTTTTCCTGATTACAGCTGATGATAGTGGTTGCTTTGTCATCTCTCTTATTTCTTCTGATGTGTTGAAATCATGCCATGTGATATGAAGGATATTTTGCAGGCATTTGTTTTCAGATGCATTTGATCCTGTTTCTATTTCCTTGGCCATTTTCTAGCTCTCACATCATATGTTATGGTTGACAGCACATTTTAGAGGAACAGCCTCTAGGCTACTTTAGTAAAAAACAATTTTTGATAAGCTACAAAATTCCCTGTTGGTTTCCTTATCACGTCAAATTAAAGATAATTTATTTCAAAATTTATGGATAAATACATAAGACATGGAGTAATGCTGAAGGTAAAAAGAATCATTTATAAAGCAGGCCCATACCACTGAGATGAGCCTATCATAAGGCAGTAACAGTAACATCGCAGCCCCGTCTCACTTGCTTCGCATCTGCTAGGTGGCCTTATGTATAGACTTGCTCCATCACCATGCGACTAGGCCTAGAATCTATCTGTTTTTCTTTTTATTGTACGTGCGTGACAAGTCTTTGTCCTTGTTATTTAAAAAAAAGTAGAGTTAGTCCCGTACCCATGACTGAGTATAGGGGAATTAGGGGTAGAGCCCTAATTATACTAGGCATACGGCGTAATGTCGTAGTTTGCCATTGCTTTCCACGCCGCCTTTACTTCCGCCAAGTCTAGAAAGATCTAGCTACCCATTTATACTGCTGGGTGAACAAGGGACCCCGAAAAAAACTCATGCCACCTCGCACGGCAGTCATCCGTTCTACCAACTGAGCTACCGGGCCACCAACTATACCATACATTTTTTTTTAGATTCGAACCGCCCCTTTGGCAATGCCAGGGAGATGACGTATTGTTGGCCACTCACTGTAATACATCACTCCCCCATCGACGTGATGAAGAGAAAAAGAACAATGGTAAACACCAACTGCCCTGTCCTTCGTCATGATTATGAAAAAAAAAACACCAAAAAAACTTAACAAAAACAAAAAACATTCAAACTTATTCAAAGACAACACACACAACTCACACACATATACAACACAGACACAACACACGCAACATAGACACACACAACACACACAACATACACACACAACACACACAACACACACAACATATACACACAACACACAACATACACACACATATACAACACATACAACATACACACACAACACACAACATGCACTCACAACATACACACACAACATACAACATACACAAACAACACGCAACATACACACAAACAACATACACACACAACACACACACACAACACACACGCCAAAAAAATTGCCGGCAATCGTTAGAGTGCATCTCCAGATCAGCCCGTAAAGCAGCAAGGATATAACGATGGCATCCACCTCCGCCCCGCCTTGGCCCTGTCATGGCGCTCATCAGCGGCACAAGCAGACGATAAAACGGATAAATCAGACGGCCTTCCAATTACCCGACGCATCAAAGAACTCTTCCTATTGCCATCCATTGTGGCATGCTTTCTTTTTCTTAGTCTTCTTCAATTTGGAGCATTGTTCATTTAGCATTTAGCATTTGTATTTTGCCATGATGTAGGGCGTTTTATTCTTTATTTCTTCCCATTTTGGTTGCTATGGCAGGTTGACGCTCTATGGATTCTGTTCCGTTTTTTGTTGTTTTTTTTTTTTTATTTGTTCTTCTTGTTTGTTTGTTTGTTTGTTTTCAGGTATTTCATGAAATTTTATGTTCTTATTTCATTGTTCTCGAGACAAGACGGAAAATAATGTAAGCAAGACGGAAATGATTGTAGGGAAGGTGGAAATTAATTTAGGCAAGATGGAAATTAATAAGGCAAGATGGAAATTAATGTAAGCAAGACGGAAATCATTGTAGGCAAGATGGAAATTAATGTAGGCAAGATGGAAATAAATGTAAGCAAGATGGAAGTTAATGTAAGCAAGATGGAAATTAATGTAGGCAAGATCAACATTAAGGCAGGCAAGATGGAAATTAATGTAGGCAAGATCAACATTAAGGCAGGCAAGATGGAAATTAATGAGGGCAAGACGGAAATGATTGTACACAAAACAAACTTTCTTACGCAGGCAAGACGGAAAATAATGAAGGCAAGCTAGAAATGTATGTAGGCAAGATGGGAATTAATGGAGGCAAGATGTAAGTTAATGTAGGCAAGATGTAAGTTAATGTAGGCAAGATGTAAGTTAATGTAGGCAAGATGTAAGTTAATTATGTAGGCAAGATGTAAATTGATGTAGGCAAGATGGGAATTAATGTAGGCAAGATATAAGTTAATGTAGGCAAGATGTAAGTTAATGTAGGCAAGATGGAAATTATTGTAGGCAAGATGGAAATTAATGGAGGCAATGTAGAAATTATTTTATGGAGGCAAGATGGAAACAAATGTAATCAAGGTCGATATTTTATCACCCTGAGCATCTTCTTACAATACACAATGAGTTTAAAGATTCAATCATTTCCTTAACTAACAATTAATATCGTTAATAATTAAGCGTCGTATTCCACCCTTAGACCGCATCCAAGTTCCTCAGGTCGCCCTGGCTTCTAATCCCCTCCAAACCTTAACATGGCTGCCAACGAATGGCTCCACCTTCCAGATATTCTCGGATGGATTTTGGTCTCCAGACAACAACATGCCAGTCACTCCAAGACTTGTTTGAACATGTCTCCTTGCTAAAGGTGTGGCTTTTTTGCTGAATCTGAACTTTCGGCCATGTTGGTGAGATAATTCATACGGCAGGTGACATTTTTGTTGTGTGAGAACAAATTATCTTTTGCATGGCTCGCATGATTCTTGAGCCACCTCGCCGTCTGCTGGTAACACCAAACTGAGCTACCAACGGCTATAGATGTTGAGAAGAACGGTTTGTTGTGAAGAGATTGGCAGATGTAAGAGGCTGACCTGGCGTCGGTTTTACTGTTGGTGCAGGTCACGAATGGTGAGCTAACGGCTGCATTCACCTGCCGACATCAGCCAGATAGGTTTCACTCCAGGCAGCTGCTTGTTTGACGATGTGTGAGGCCAAACATTGTGATGTCAGTCCTTTGCTTCATCTGAGCCTCTGTGAGTATTCAAGTAATCTGTCACGGTCCATCAATGCTTTTAGGAACCGTCTATCTCTTATAATTTTCACAATTCATGACAATTAGCCTGCATTACGTCATACCTTCATGGAAAAGTCATATCATGACGTCATCAATCGGTGAGCTTTGTCGTGACGTCACGCCTATGCTAAGAACCAAGCCTAATGAGGTGATGTGACTTCTTGATGTCCTTGTCTGCTTGGTTTGGATTCAAGCCATTTGAAAGATACGTTAGGAAACTCCAGACATTCAGTCTTTTTTTTTTTTAGAAAAATAATGATGGAATGGACATAACACATATGCGATCATTACGGCCCGGTAGCTCAGTTGGGAGAGCGCCTGACTGCCATGCAAGGTGGCCCGAGTTCGAACCCAGCGCCGGGCAGTGGGTTTTTTTCGGGGTTCCCTGTTCACCCTGCAGTAAAAATGGGTAGCGAGGTCTTTCTAGGCTTGGCAGAAGTAAAGGCGGCGTGGAAAGCAATGGCAAACTAACACACTATGCCGTATGCCTAGTATAATTAGGGCTCTGCCCCTAATTCCCCTATACTCAGTCACGGATATGGGACTAACTTTACTTACACTGTAAATATATATTATAGAATAAGAAAATAATTTCAAATTATAACGCTTTTCACGGGTTGCCTGGTGAAGGTAATGTATATTATGATATGTTCTTGTTTTGGGGGTGTTGTTTGTTTTGTTTTGTTTTTTAGATTGCGATCAATTATTTCTATCTTCCTCTTCTTTTAAATCAATCAATGGCCTCCTTTGCCGTCTCTATGGACTTGATACTTCCCCTTATTTTTTGAGTCTCCGCTCCAATGTCAATGTGATAAGGCAATTAGTACACCGGCAAAGGTTCGTCTGTCTATTGCCATCATCTGTCTGAGTGCATTAATGAATCCGTTGTGAAATGTGTGATGTCGAGACTCCGACAATCCGGTTTGTTAATAAAGTCTGTACTGAATGTGTTGGTGTGGTTTGGTCTAGAACCTAAACAGGGAACACAATCGGCGATAATCTCACAACTCAAACTCTCTCTCCCCTTTGTCCCTATTTTGTATCCCTTCCCATTGTGTCTCCAATAAGAAAAGTTCTGTAGTCTGCCGTTTCCTTACTTAGCACATCCATTCTGCTTCTTAATCAAAGACTTGGACTGCCAGACGATAAGGTCTCTTCGAAAACAATGCGTTTTTTTATGAGTGTTTCTGTTGTTGTTGTTGTTGTTGTTGTTGTTGTTGTTGTTGTTGTTGTTGTTGGTGGTGGTGGTGGTGGTGTTGTTGTTGTTTTTGTTTGGTTGGTTGGTTGTGTCTTTCTTTGTTTCTTTCTTTCTTTCTTTCGTGTTGTTGTTGTTGTTTTGTTTTGTGGGGATTTTTTTTCTTTCAGTGCTTAAGTGATTCTGCATCAGCCTGACTGCTCGTCACCCAGTCGTGTCCACATGTGTGCTTGTGTAGTGTGTCTGTATTGTGAAGTTGAGTTGTCAAAGAAGTGGAGTCCTACAGTTGAGTGACTACAGGGCAACAAGGAGAAACTACATCCGATTGTTGAACTCTCCTCTGAAGGGTACGACCCGATACGTCCGGTCCCCTGCCCCGTCTTAACGGTTGAGTTCAACAGTCGGACATTTTTGTCCGTCGTTTATTTCTGTCTTTCAGCGACGTGTGACCTTGCAGGTATCGGTGGGATATTTGTGTGGGTGAAAACTTGCATCAGTAGGGTCAAACGGACACAGGATAAAATCGTGTTTATGTCCTGCATCGTGATTGGTAACCAATGGCCGTTGTGACAAGCGGGAAGTCCCGATGGCAAACCTTGAAACAAACAAAACCGACCCGCTATCTTGGCAACCTGCCGACATCTATCAAGGTATCTGAAATTCGATAACATGGCTGTTTAGATGATTATTCATTTTATTATCACCTTGAAGGGAAGATGTGCCAAGACTATTTATTCAATTGAATGCAGGCAGTTGGTTCAATGTGAGGACATGGGTCCATTCAGCACACGACCTCCTGGCCATGATTTCATTGGGATGAGTTTGGGATGAGTCTATCGATTAAGTTCACCTGCTCTCCTTCTGGCCAACAATGAACATTTCTGTCCTACATCATGCTTAGTTCATTTTCCTTTTCCTTCACCATCTCTCAATCTTGTCACTGGAAAAAGAAACAAAAATGTCACTGAAATTAGAAGAGAATATCCATCGATGAAATGGTAAACGGAGACAGTGACAGTGAAGGTAAAATGGCCTTCCATTTGCTAGGCCATCACGGATTCGATACTTCCCTTAGGCTCATTGACAACAATACACATTTTTGTTTCGCTATTTTTCATTGTTGTTATTGCTGTTGCTTTTTTTTTTATCCTTGAGGAAAGTTTGCTACTTCGAAATACGGCCGTGCAGGAGCACAGAGCCCCTTTCAACCTAACTCGAGAACTCAGTTGCGGTTATATCAGGACCCATTCCGCTTCTTAACTGAACATAGAAAGATGCGGCTTGATCACGACCGGATCATCAAATTACTATGATTGTTGTTGTTTTGTTTTTTGAGTCTGTTTTGTTTT
>JAOWAY010183390.1:0-10299 GCA_028565895.1 Goniobranchus geometricus | reverse complement strand
TATCAGCTGTAGGTGCTGTGTTCTCGTTTTTATATTTAACAAATTACACCTCTGAACTGTAGGCTTACTGTGTCTCAATACTTTTTCAATCGTGTTTTTCCTTCAGGTCCAATATGAATTGCATAAGAGGCTAGGATGTAGGGCGATCAGAACAAATGGCCCATTTCGACAATTATCAGCCTCGCATTGGCTTATGGAGTCTTGGCAGTATTTTGCTATACACTGTGGATTTGTGATGCCTTGATGATGAAGCTGAACGGGCTGAATTCTCGGTTGTTTAGGTTCTGGCAAGGAAAAGATGCTATCGAGTATCTGTGAATTGTAAATTTTAAACAACAAAGTAAAATCTGGTATCAATATACAGTGGTAAAATACAGTCTTGGAAATATTTCTTTGCAGCATTAGGGCAATCACTTTTGAAAGAAAGAATTTTGAGTATAAGGAACCATGCTTAAGGCTGTCGATTGACCCCAGCAACTAGAGATAATTATCTACAATTTGACAGGTGCCTGATTTGATCCAGAAATTCATTCAAAAGGTTCTTACCTGGTTCGTTCTTGTAATAGTCAATCAAACAATATGTCTGGACAACGGTCGAACTTGAGTGACCTGAAACAGACGGTCATGGACGAAGTGAGAGAGAAAAGCATGAGACCAAAATCTTTGCCACCTGAGCGCATTGCTAGCCTCGATGAGAGCCATAAGCCAAATATGATCTTTTCCTCAAGGAGCGGATCTTTCATCAGAAGCCGCCAAAATCGTCTTCTTAGAGCTAGCTCGTCTGCTGGCTATACATCAAACACTGGACAACACGGTCCGCATCAGGCAAAAAAACCACGGCCCTCGTCAGCGAATGAAAAGAAAATGCAAGAGTCATCTCAGTCCACTGGAGAGAAAAAGTCCTCTACTTCCGGTAAAAGCAATGCAAACCCAAAGCAAAAAACATCAACGCAGGACATCAATACAAGCCCAAGCCAAGGTGAAAACTCGCAGGAGAAAAGGTCTCAGTCGTCTGGTTCCTTGAGCAGGAGTAGGTCTAATAGCAGAGGAAACTTGAAATCCTATGAAATGCCCACAGCATCTTCTAGTGCCCGCTCAAGTAGGTCACGCTCGGGATCAACTGTTGAGCTTCATACGCCAGAATCATCAACGAAGGAGAAAACCTCTGCTTCTCCGATTAGTCTGAGTCGTAGTAGCAGTAAAAACAGCATAAAATCTAATGCTTCTCAATCGAAATCGTCCCACATCTCGAAAAAACAGCTGATTCTTGCGAGTTCAAATGAAAAGTCGTTTACATCAGAGGCAACCATTAACCCCAGTGAAGGATCAGTTAATAAAATAAAACCAGCTTCAAAATCCTTTGCAAATCCACATAGAGGTTTGCGCTCCACAGACACGAAAATGGAAGTAGAGGACAGATCCAGGCCAAGTATGGAAATTCCCCGAAAGCCGCAAAAACCGAGTGAAATTTCATACAAAGCCGAGAGCGACTCAGAGGAAGAACATCAAGTTATCACAGAAACTATCATTGGGGTCTCAACTGATGTAAAATCGTTTCCCAAGTCCTTTGCCACTCCAGTTGAAAGTGAGCGTGCCAGTAAAAGGCGAACTGGTGTAGAATATAGGCTAAATTTGGAACGTCTCGCCAAACCACCAAAAACAAGTAAAATTTTATACCAAGACCAGAATGACTCGGAGGAAGAGTATCAAGAGATCACGGAAACTATCATTGTGGGCTCAGGTGATAAAAAATCTTTTTCAAAAACGTTAGCAACTCCAGCTGAAAGAAATCGTACCAATAACAAGAAAATTGATGCAGAATGTAGGCAAACATCGGATTATCCCGCAAAACTACCGAGTGAGAGTAAAATTTTATACCAAGACGAGAATGATTCGGAAGAAGAGTATCAAGAGATCACGGAAACTATCATTGTGGGCTCAAGTGATAAAAAGTCTTTTTCAAAAACTTTAGCATCTCCTGCTGAAAGAAAACGTTCCAGTAACAAGAAAGCTGATATGGAATGTAGGCAAACATTGGATTATCCTGCAAAATCACCAAATGAGACTGAAATGTTTTACCAGGACGAGAATGACTCGGAGGAAGAGTATCAGGAGATCACAGAAACTATCATTGTGGGTTCAAGTGAGGAAAAGTCTTATTCGAAAACTTTACCAACTCCAGTTGAAAGAAAACGCCCAAATAACAGGAATATTGATGTAGAATGTAGGGAAACAACGGAGGATCGGGCAAAAGCACCAAACGAGAGTGAAATTTTATACAAAGACGATAATGGCTCAGAGGAAGAATACCAAGAGATCACGGAAACTATTATGACGGGCCTGACTGATGTAAACACGTTTTCAAAATCGCCAAAGTCTCTACCAACTCAAGCTGAAAGTATGCCTCCCAATAACAACAACATCGGTGTTGAATTTACGCAAACATCGGAGAATATAAAGCCCTCAAGAACGACTGAAACGTTGCATAAAGACGAGGATGACTCTGAGGAGGAATATAAAGAAATTACGGAAACTGTCATTGTAGGTTCAAGTGATGGAAAATCTTTTTCAAAGTCCTTTGCAACATCAGGTGAACGCATGCATTCCAATGAAAGTCAAAGTCACGTAATGTATAGGCCAACTTCAGAAGACCCGCCAGTACTTTCACAAAGAAGTGAATTTTCAGACAAAGGTGAGACTGATTCGGAGGAAGAATACCAAGAGATCACGGAGACCATTAGGGTGGCCTTGCCACATACTTCTCAGTACGACAGTCATAGTGATATCTATCAAGATTACCCTTCGTCAGGTGCAACGGACATTCAAACTAAGCCAAAGCAAGCTTTTCATACATCCGATGACATTCAGTCGATGTTAAAATCACCAGATTCACAGAGATCTCAGCCAGCTTTGATTCAAGATGACAACAAAGTTACGCCAACATCAGTGTCTGGCGTCTCAAAATCAGTTGCTCTCAGGACTTCGCTATCAATTCCAAATCCCAGTGATAAGCCGAAGGCTTCCCCAACAACAGCTGAAGTTTTGGACTTCTTGAACTTTACCTTAGCTGGCTATGCCACTTCTAGATCTAGAGCTTCAACTAGCGGAACTGATAGCCAATCACACTATTCTCATGATTCTTCCAAGGAGGAGATAATAATGAACATGTCTGGGGAAAGCGTCTTCAGCAGTTCACACCGTTCGTCCATAGCGTCCTCTAACACTTTGACAGGACACTCAGGGTCGGAGTCAGATTCCGAGTTATCGATCGGAGATGACCGATCACAAGGCCAACGTGACATCACGAGACACTGTGACACCGGGGCAGACATTCAAACAGAGAGACTGGCAAGTAATTTTATTCCTGCCTCTCCCCTCAAAGGTGGCAAAAGGAAAAAAGAAGATCGAGCTCCCAAAGTGATGAAATATGAAGAAAATGTTGAGAGCATTCGGCAGCATATAAAACCAGGAATGGTTGTAGGCTTAACTCATCTATTTAATGAATCAGAAATGCCAGAAACACAATTTTCTCCCCGACGATCACAAAAAAGTGAGAATCGGTATGCCCTTCAAGATGAACCGAGGGCATTTTATCACCGGTCTTCAAAAGCAGGGAGAGATGGACAAAGTTTAGACCCATTGTTAGCCAGCGAAATTACACATTCCATGCACACCCGAGACAACAACAATTTGCTTTCGAATTCACAGCGAGAAAGGAGAGTTAAAGAAAAAGTCGAAAGGGCAGAGAATATAAAGACAACGAACCATTCTTTTACTCATCCTCCATACTTATCTGACAACATTGAACCAACAATATCTACACGGGCGTATTCTAGTCGAACCCCTCATGCCGGCGAGGAATGTGGAAACACAGGGAATGCAAACACGCTTCTGAGCCTTTATTTGAATAGTCAGAATACCTTAAACGATGATCAATGGCCCAGAAATTCATTTTTACACAGACGGTCTGCTTCAGGTAGCTCTTACGGTAATGCAAGCGATAAATGGGACGATTCCCCCTTTCTCTCAAATGTTATCTTTACAAATGAAGCGCGGAAAAAAGATGTGACCAGCGATTCACAAATTCACCATATCGATACTAGAAATCAGAACAATATCATCAAAAACGAGGATTACAGTTCGAGACTCGATACTGTCAGCACAGTGGCCCCAAACCTGTGGGCGGGTGCGAAAAGCGATCCTTCATACAAAAGCTCTTTTTATAATGCAACGAGTGGGTCGGCCAGTAAAGGTGATACAAACCCTCACCATGAGGCTCATTCGGGAGAGAGCGGAGTTGGTGTAGGAAGTATATTGACAGGATACGAGTCTCGCCCTAAGTCTGGCAATGACGTAGATGAAGTTTTTTTAAGCAGATATAGGGATACACCACATGAGATCGTATTGAGGCAGGAATACGAAGAGCAAGGAGAAGGGTGTTCAGTGCGAAGAAAGAGGAGCCTTAAATTATCCCATCGTGAGGACGATAATTTGTGGGATTCAATGTCCATACATTCGACCGGTTCAGTCGGTGGCGGTTCTCTCACTAGTTTGGCCTCATGGACAACCCTGGATGACATCGCATTCAATGACGACATGATAGATCACGCGAAGGATCATGCACATCATGAAAAATCCTCACCGAAAAAGGACACTTTGATCTCATCTGCGGAATATAAACGAGAAACAACACTTATTGTCAATGGAGGAGATGGGAACAATAATGTAAGGGAGAAGAAAACAGCACATTATACTTTAAACGATAGTTTTTCTCGCACAGAGAGCGGACATACGTCACACTCGAATGGGCATACGCCACATCCGGTCATAAACGGTTATGAAATAGGAGGCATGCAAGTGAATTCGCGAATGGATGGGGAGAAAGCTATTTCTAAAACAGAACAGGAGAGGCAGGCAGAGCGAGCCGACTATGTCATCACGCAATTGCCGACCGACTTATCAAGTCAAACAACTGGGGTGAACCTGTTTGCTTATACAGAAAGTCGAGAGATGGAGAGAAGCGGGAGGAGAAGAAAAGACGATACTTCTAATGATGACGAAGAGAATGAGAGAAAAGAGAAAGAAACACACAGGGCGGTGACAGTAGATAGAAAAGCGCATCTCGGCCAAATTTCAACGTCGTTTTCTTCCGCTCAGGTAGAAAAAAACGAGACACATTCAGCCGATGAAACCCATCCCAGCCAGGTAGGTGATCCCCAGTTGGATGATTTTAATGCTATTCTGAAAGGATTGGATCTTAATACTTTTTCGGATTCACAAGTGTCCCCTTCGGAGAATACATATAATGAAGAAGTGATTTCGTACGAGGAAAATTCTTTGGAAAAAAGATCACAAAAGGACGACTCCATGAAAAGGAAGAAAAATGTTACAAAATCGTCCTCAACTAGAAGTGACAAAAGTGAAGTGGTGACATCAAATATTTCGCTTATAAAGGATACTTATGTGAGCGGGCAGCAATTAGATCAACTGGAAAAAACAATTTCAGATGATGACACCGATCTCGTTGCAGCAAAGGAGTCACATAGTTCTATTGACGATGAAATTCGTGAGTTACACTTGCAATTGTCTCCTGGCACAAGCAATAACATTGTAGAAGAGACAACATTTAATCTTGTTCAAAGCGTCGAGAGTAATCGAGGAAGTTTGAGCAGTCGATCGAGCACACTTAGAGAACAAACACCACAGCGTGAAACGGTCTTTAACCGGGACTTTTTCACCTCTGATCATATTAAAGAGGAGAAAAACGAGAGCGAAGTGCAATCTGGTCTACATGACAGCGAGCATAAGAATCAGGTAGCATCTAGACTGACATTGTCAAATCGCACAAACGCTGCTGAAATCTCGTACTTGCCCGAGGGTGGGAGACCTGTCAGCAGTGATTCAAACGGTGAGGTAACTAGCTCTGACATTACACACCTAGGTTCATCTTTCACGCAACGCAATCTACCTGTCAATAAGATTGAGACAGACGCGCCTTTGCAAACTGGGGGATCTCATTCTGTTTTAGTTGGAGAAATATGCGAGAACAGAAAAAACTGTGAAGACGGTGACACTATTTCGAGTCATTCGAGTAAATCAGAATCTGTGAATGACGGCGATTTGATTTTCAGTGAAAAGCCATTTGCAGACGACAATGGCTATTCGCCGTTGAAAATAACTTCTCCACGGAGCCAAGAGTATGAAGTTTCAGGCAGGAGCAACCTTCTTCCTACTGACCACTTATTACAGAAAAACGTAACAGTGAAATCTGATGACAACCCGGAAGATGAGCAAACTCGTAAATCACAGAGTTCATCATCGTCATCGGTAACTTCATCTAGTGATAGTGACGAAAAGGGTAAAGTTTCGGGCTCCAACAAATCGGATAAAAAGAAAAAAAGACACAGAAAAAGCGACATTTTCGAAATTTCAAAGTCAAAAGACGATGATTTCACAAGAACAGGAGACGTACAGTCAAGTAGTAATCTAACAGGAAGGGCAAGGAATGTAAGCGTTGAAACAAATAAAGAATACATTTTAGAAAAAAAGACTCGGACTGAAGAAGAAACGAATATGGCAGCGATTGTTGGCGAAGTGTCGTCGTTCAATATCCATAGGAAAGTAACGTCTGTGGAAGAGTCATCCACGGTTCCATCGGATCGCTCCAGCGTGTCTCAAATTCAAACGATGCCAGTTGAGGGCGGTGCACAACCTGACATATTCCTCATTCAAGACAAAAGTGGCGATGTATACGCCCTTCAGGAAGTAGGTACAACGAACAATAGCAGCACAACACAATCGGTCACCACAATTCACACTGCGAATAGAGATGATTACAGTCGAGGGGCGACCTCAGTTCAACCCGTGCTTTTCAGCGGAAGCAATTATCAAGCCGACCACTCTCATACGAATTCAGACATTTTTGTCGACAGTGCGTCGGTGAATGACGACAAGGCTAGAGAGGTTATAGCAGCATATCTAAATTCAGGATCTAACAGTGTGGCTAACCAGTCTTTGGATTCTAACGTTAATCGTGGAATTTCAAGCCTTAGTCAGTTTCACAGCGGTTCTGGTGTTGGCCATTATTCAAGTCGATTGGATGATTCACGAATCAACGCTTCTGATACTGTTTTTGTGAATAATACTGTGCCATCTAACGCTTCTACCAGTCCACATTCGATTGTCGTACATCAAGGTTTGAGAGAGAATGATTTCCTGAGGAATTCTACCGTTACTGTCAACCAGGAGGTCAATGCTAAAACCGATACTTCTCAAACGTGGGATATTCACGGTTATGAACCATACACTACAGGAAGTGGTGGCGAAGAGGGCTACAAATCCTCTCTTGTTGTTACAAATTTCAACACACCCAATCAGCAGGCTCAGGTGACTTACTCGAGCCAACCCAGAGTAGAGGACAATTTTGATTCACAGCGATCACACTCTTTCATGAACACATCTCAGACTTCATCAGCCTTCCAGCCTTTAAACATCAATGTCAGTTCAGATCAAAGCATTGCTCCCTTCTCTACCAGACCTATCACCATTCAGACGACAACAAATGCTGTGGTCGGAGAGAAAGTTGATATGACGATTGACTTTCCACCAGCAGAGCAAAGGTATCCTCCTCGCAAAATCACAGCAACTGCAGAACTCGCTACGTCCTCGTCAGATGATGAAAAAAAGGGCCGCTACGTAATCAGAAGCGCTCCTCCGAAGAGTTCATTGAAGAGAGGATCGGCCTATAATAGCAGTAATACGAGCTTTGATAGCAACCCTGATATTGTCTATACCAAAAAGGAGACGCTTACTGGCGAGATCGTGATTGGCGGTAAGAAGAGAGAAACTAGTCTTTTTGATCATAGAACCGAAAAGAAGCACACAAGTGCCCGCCCTGATAGTCTCTCTCCATCCTCCGCCAATAGTTCTACATACAAGTTGCGCCAAAATTCAAATCATGATATGGAATCAAAACGTAGGGATTATCGCCAAGAAGCGCACAGAGTGCGCAAAGTAAATAAAAGCTCATATAAACACCACAGCCCGGAGCGAATTTTCGTCAATCCTAAACTTTCTTTGAAAAAAACTGAGTACGAAGAAAAAAGTGCCTCCTCTGATGAAGAAACACAAAACCGAAGGTACAAGACGGTGACAAGAATTTCGGTTGATGGGGATGAACACAGATCCAGATCCTCATCTTCCAGTCCTACGAATCAATATAGAATTCAAAACCGGAACTCTTTCACCAGAAGCCGAGATAATGATGCCCAGTCTCTTGACGGAAAATCATACCAGATCATAGCTGTTAAGGGGCAGAAAGACAGCGGTTCTGGCAGCTTCTCAGAAAATGACTCTGAGATGGAAATGTCAGAGCAACGGCGATTATACAAAGTGGTAAATAAATCAGATTTTGTCATCGACAGACATGATGTCAGGGCTCACTCGAGTCCCAATCCGGAAAATGTATCCTCCAAATCGATCGAAGAGGCCGTTATTCATAGAACAGAGAGAGTCAAGCCATCCAAGTACCAGAGTCGTCCATCTTCCAAAAACAGCCATAAAACTGTTATTCAACTAGAAGTAGGAGATCAAAACAAAATCAGAGAAAAAAGTCGCTCAGAGAGCCTAACCAGCGGCAGCGTAAGAAGCGGAATGACTAGGGCCAAATCCATGGACATGCTCAACAGCCGAGAAAATTTTACCTTTAACAGAAGTCTGGATAATGCCCATACATGGAGAACAACCAGGGCTAGGAGTGTTGATTCAAGTAGTGACGGAACATCGTCCTCAGATTTTGAAGATTCGAGTCAATTTAATTTGTCATCTTCAGGTTTGGTCAAGACCCTTAAACAGAAGAAAGGAAATAAGACGTATGTGGTGAACAGTACCATCAAAGACCAACATCAACACCCTTCCGGTTATTATAAATCCACCATCGACATCAATGAAGACTTGCCGGACGGCGCTATCAGGAGTCATAACGTGTCCCTGAACAGATCAAGGAACGTTAGAGACGAGGAGAGCTTCCAGGAGACCTCTCGGACAATAGATAAACACAGAAGTATGTTTACAACCGAAGAGAAGTCTGTTTACTACGTCAGACAGGAATCTCAGCAGCCTAACCCGCACCACGTGACCAAGTTTAGAATCCACCCTTCGCCGGATTCTGGTCAAGGCACTGAAGTTGCCAGCTCTGATGGCGAAAATGAACTCCATAAGCAGAAATTCGAGCGTGTTGAGCGCATTTACGAAGTGAAAACGGAACCAGTACTACCAGAACAGTTCCAAAGTGAGGGTGAAGTAAACAAAGATTTGCGAGTTCTTCGCGGAAAAATTTTGATTAAGAACCGGCTTGATTCCGATCATGATGAAGATGATTTCGATCAAAACGTCAACGTGTTTGATAATAGCTTCCACATGGATAAAGATAACCCTTTGTATTCTAGTGACACTGACTTGCAGGCAAGCCTTCAGAAGGAAGAAGAGGAGGAGCTTCGCAGACAAATAAATCAGGATATCACCTTTGAGCAAGTCAGCAAAATAGCGCACAGGAATAAGTCCAATTCTTCCAAGTTGGGTGAGTAAAATTGTGTCCTATTTTCGATAAATTGAATGCCGTTTGCTTTGCGAAGTTGCTGTCGGTGTTCATTGACCTGTTTCTGTCTAACTCTCTTAAAAGTTCACAGACAAATATCTACCTACATCTTCTTTTCATGCTGATGCACGCTCAAACAATTCTGCCTTCTGTCTCTTTGTCTGACGGTCTCTGTCGCTGTCATTTTGTCTGCCGCTCTTTACAAATGTCTCTGCTCACGTTGCATTACACACACACACACACACACACACACTATTTCTCTCTCTCTCTCTCCCTCTCTCTCCCTCTCTCTCTCTCTCTCTCTCTCTCTCTCTCTCTCTCTCTGTCTCTCTCTCTCTCTCTCTTTCTCTCTCTCTCTCTCTCTCTCTCTCTCTCTCTCTCTCTCTCTCTCTCTGTCCCTCCCCTCTGTCTGTCTGTTTGCCTGTCTGTCTGTGTGTGTTTCTCTCCCTCTATCTCCCCGCCTTCCTTTCATAGCACTCTCTGCAGACCATTCTTTCCTTTTATATCCTTGTGAATATGCGTCTTTCTTAATGAAGTTGAATTGCAAAAAAGACATGCATGTCTGTCTGTGTGTCTGTGTGTCTGTGTGTCTGTGTGTCTGTGTGTCTGTATGTATGTATGTATGTATGTCTGTCTGTCTGTCTGTATGTATGTATGTATGTATGTATGTATGTATGTATGTATGTATGTATGTATGTATGTAT
>JAOWAY010183279.1:0-10301 GCA_028565895.1 Goniobranchus geometricus | reverse complement strand
GGTCTCTCAATTAAATATATATAGATGTTGTTCCTTGTCCACGTGCACGGCTCGTCTATCAGATAAGATGAGAGACAAGATAAGATACATCTTTATTGTCCATATCGGCACATTGTCTTGGTGGTACATGATAAACAAACATACATATATCAAAAGACAGGAAGGAAAGAAGAGTTTTACTGTAAGTCAAGATTATCAGCACGATATTTCAATTTCCGCAAGGCATTGTTCATAGAACACTAGTACTGTATCAGTATATATTATGAGATTACAATTTCCTATTACTATTGTCTTCTTTGAAGAACAACACTTTGTGCATTGACTTACAGTAAAATTCTGAACGTGTATCTCATCATTGGTCAGTTTTGTTTACTCAAAAGGTCTCTTTCATTAAATGTTTCGAATCAGATTTTGGGGAAGGTCTAGAGGAAGATAGTGGCTGATCATGGTCATAAAGATCTGGCTCTAGATCGTTAAACTGCAGACAATGACAATGAAATGCTTGAGTTCCAAGGTTTAAATCTAGATCTAGGTCTAGTTATAAGTCTGTCCTGAAAATTTTGTTAAGTATGTCGCTTAGAGGATATATGCTTTTTGCCCATGTCACAGTCATTTTCTTCTGTATTATGTCTCTAAAAATGGTGGGGAAAAGCGCATGCATTAATTTCTAAAGGTTAAGGAAGGTGTTGGGAAAATCCAGGTAAGGGAAAGGTCGCAGTCCTGATAACAATTTACCCAACTATACCTGCCTCATAGTCAAGATTACTGATGATGGTTAAGGAAGGTGTTTGGAAAATCCAGGTATGGGTTTCAGTCCTGATAACAATTTACCGAATTATACCTGCCATATAGTCAAGATTATTGGTGAGGGTTAAGGAATGTGTTTGGAAAAAATCCAGGTAAGGATCTCAGTCCTGATAACAATTTATCCAATTAGACCTGCCTCATAGTCAGGCTTATTAGTGAGGGTTAAGGAAGGTGTTTGGAAAAAATCCAGGTACGGGTCTCAGTCCTGATAACAATTTACCCAATTATACCTGCCACATAGTCAAGATTACTGGTGAGGGTTAAGGAAGGTGTTTTGGAAAATCCAGGTACGGGTTTCAGTCCTGATAACAGTTTACCCAATTATACCTGCCACATAGTCAAGATTACTGGTGAGGTTTAAGGAAGGTGTTTGGAAAAAATCCAGGTATGGGTCTCAGTCCTTATAAAAGAATACTTGAACTATACCTGCCACATAGTCAAGCTTATTGGTGAGGGGGGGCATGGTATCGACCTTTTGTTCACCCCGCCACCAATACACATGGATCTTGTGTAATAATGTACTGACATGAGTCTAGATTGTAATTATAGTCCCAGGCTCTCTGTGTCATCTCAGGCAGGCGGTTTTTACTTTGTGTGTGTTAAGCAAATTTAATAAGGCAGGCAGGATTCATTTAGCCTGGAATGCAGTTGTAAAGGGCCCATATCGCATCAATTATACCCCTGTTGTAGCCGTGGAAGGTGAAATAGCAAGCTGTAGTTAAGCGGCATATTTGTAGAGGCTGTACAGGATGTAAATCGTGGATTAAAAAAACCCACGTTGTAGGTGAGTTCCCGCCGTAGACGAGACCATTGTAGGTGAGCTTCATTGTACCTATTTGAGTGAGTTAAGAATCAAGTTTTTACTCTCAAGCTTATGTTGAGCGTCATAAAAAACTTGCCTGAGTTTTATCAGCCTTGCAAATCTAGACAAATATTCAAATCAGCTTTATAATTTACACAACCCAGGATACATTTCTGGACTATATTTGTACAAAATTTGAGGCACTTATATTCATTTATCAGAAATTATAGCCGCTGACTCGTGGCAACCCCAAACATTATCCAAAATATGGTGCATTCTCTATCATGGATTTTCAAGTGGAATATTTGCCCATGCTCCAGACATTTATAAATATCTAAGTGCAGCTGCCGAAAATCATTGTGATGTGGCAATTGATAGGAAATCTTCATTTCATTGCTTTGAAAAGAAATGTGATCATCTTTAATTAGCTTTGAGAATTTTCAAAGATTTGTTTATCTGTCTTATTTGTCTTAGCTCAGGAGATAAACCCATACAAGTTTCATTAATGGCGACGGATTTACTGAATTAGGCTTTACTTTACTGGTCTGTAAATGAGATATAGACATTATTCTAGATTTTATGTCTCTAGTCAGGTCCAAATAATACTTGCTTATTATTGAAATCATTCTAATCCCTTACTTTAACTGTAATCTTAAAATGATTACTTTAAAATTTATCATGCATCTAGTCAGATAATGTGCTAGGCTCTGTCAATTTTCATTGAGTTACATGTGATGATGAAATATTAATGCTCAAAGTGCAGTAAATTTTTTTGAGGGGATTACTGATGGATTATTATCAAGCTTGGAGTCGGGGCCCTTCCCTTACCTTATGGTGAGAACTATCAGTCTTCAGTTGTATCTTTTATTCAAATTCTGGGCTACGAAATCGGGGTAAGGAAGATACATATTTTATAAAGATATTGAAAAAAAAAGTTGTACCAATATTTTCTTATTTCGGCCTATACATGTATTACCTTTCAGTTGTCACTAAGCATCTCTTTTGCCTCCAGTCAATACATCCTTGTCATCACCAGGGTCCATCCTATTTTCCTGATTCCATTCATACAGCTCTGCTATTGGTATACCAGTACAAAAAAGAAGCTTGTCATAAAAGAACAGGGCCAAATGTTTCTCAACCAAATAATGACGAGTCAGTATAAATTATATTTTAGAATGAATCGACATCAACAAAAGCATATATAAATTGAAAGATGAATCAGAAGTTTGAGGCGACACAAAGATTATTCAAGATAAATCACACATTTTTTAGGTCTCTTCTCTCATAACTGTGTAAAAATAGGCTGATCGTTTAGGGACATATCGTCAACTTATTTACAGAACAGTAAATGTATGGTTTACATTAATTGGGGAGAGGCAGATATAGATCCATTGTTACAAGTGTTTCAAAGACAGACATCGTCATTGGACTTAAGTACGGTTTAATAGTTGGAAGACCCATACCTTGCTAAAGTGGTGAGTTCAGAGTATGGTGGGTTTTTAAAAAAATTCTTCCTGTATTGATTCGTACTGACTTTGATGTTATCAACTCAATATGACTTGTTTTTATTCAACATGTGCTTAGATTTATTCTGATGGCCGTATGTCAAGATATATAAAGGACTGGAAGGTAGGCGACCAAATCGGAATGCGGGGACCTCTTGGATATATTGATTACACTCCTAATAAGGTACTAGTATGGTGGCCTAGTTCGGAAAGCTAATTTATTATTTAGTCTCATAATTACTTTTGCCTGGATTTTGTAATATGAGCACAGTCTGGCATGAGTCATTATGCAATAATTAAAATGGCCAGGATTTGGATGGGATGCTATTATCTATAGTATAATCATGATTGTGGGGAGGAGGGGGGAGGGAGAAGACAAAGGATGCACAGTCGGTCAGTGAACTTGCAGTGGGAATAGAGGAGTATAGCTTTTGAATATGAATCTATCTGTATATTAAACTTTACCTTTGTATAGTGCAAGTAAATAAACGTTTCCTATTTAGAATATACTGTCCTACTCCTTCCTGAATATGCTTTTCAAGTGATGGTTTCCTTATAAGCTTACATTTTGCTATTTTTATTCTCTTCCAGTATAAATATATACTCATGTTGTGTGCAGGAACTGGTATAGCTCCAATGTGTCAAATCATCAATTCTGTCTTGGAAAATGAGGAAGAGGAGACCAGAATACGACTTTTATATGCATGTAGAACTTATCAAGATCTTTTAGCAAAGTCAGATCTAGATGAGTGGCAACGTTATTGGAATTTCTCTTCGCTTTACCTTCTCAGTCAGGTATAGTATACGTTGTGAATCAATGCTTACGTATCATATGTTGTCTGAATATTTGAAGAAAAAATTCACTTGTGGAAATGCACTAATCTTTTCGAATTTAAAGACAAAGATGGATAATAGTTAATCTTCCTGTACAGTGCGGGATTTCCAACAGTTGTACATCATATAAATTTAAATTCATGCATTACTATTGTAGTGGTCGTGTCCATTTTATCCACTTTAATTAACCCTTACTTTGCCACCCATTTTAGACATCAGTGCATACTCTTTGCCACCTTTTTTAGAGGTGGTATGCACTTAAGAAAGATTGACCAACACTGTGACACATCTAGATGTACAAAGGAAATTAAATATTCTTGACCTAAATTGGTTGATATATGCCACGGCCCTTCTCCCTTGATTTAGATTTAGACCAATCTTTTGAGCTCAAATACTTCATGGTCATTGTATAAGTCTCATTGATCTAGATCTAGAACAACTTAATCATTACTTTTAGACCAGGATTTGTCACTATCCTTACCTCGACCATCCCCAAATTCTAATTTGCACTGCCTGATAGTGATAATATCATTGTGATCTGAATCCATGACGATTAACCAATGTCAATAGTTCAAGAACTGTCTTGAACTTCACAAAAGTGTTGAGTGTTAGCCAGAAAAAAAAATTAGGCAAAAGTGAATGTCCAGGCCCTCCAGAAAAATATCTGGCTGAGACAGATTTTCTCACCTCCAGAAGGGTTGAGGACCATGGCCAGGCCAGTGGCCGGACCCAGGACGGGTCCATGCGTGTGGCAGGCCCTTTATAGCTTTGTAGGTCTAACGATGAAATGATTTTGTCCAGGCCTACAAGTAGCTACCTAACATGGACACTGACAAGACCAAATTTTATTGGTTGCTATAGCATCCTAAAATGGCTTGGGTGAAAGGAGCCCTCTTTTAAGCTAATATCTTATTGGCTAAGTATCATCGTGCCATTATGAAAGGAAAACGCTTAGCGAGGTGCTTTTTGAGAATTGAAAGCATCCTAGCAACAGAGCCTAAAGAATGGGGAAGGGGTGTAATAATACTTCACTTAAATTCCTTATTTGTTGGTTTAAATGAATAGATGTTGGCAGACTGATAGTCGAGTGACTGGTGAACACATTGACAGTAGGCAGTGCAAATCGAAGTCAATCTCTGACCGTTTATAAGGGTACCGTACTGTTTAGTACTAATGGCATGCTGTCATTTGATCAAATTCCATGCCTGTCTTTGAAGCACTTGTAACAAAGATATATCTCTGCCTTTCTAGATCTAGACCTCTACTTACAATGCTTTCATCACAGAATTTAATGTCTGAACTGAAATAGATATATAAGATTTTGCATTACCTGCTTTATATGTCATTGATGAAGAAAAAGACCATGTGAGAACCAGTAATTCTTGAGTTGTTCATATTCTGCTTATAATTATCTTAAAGAAACTTTTATATGTGTGGTAACCATCAATTAGTACTTACTATTCACTTCTTCATAACCAAGAGAACCTTTCCTGGCAAGCAGACAGTAATTGATAATGATTATAAAAAAAAAAGTGAGGATCATAGCAATGGTAGTGCTATACTTCAAGACATCAAACCATTGTAGTGGTTAGCAGCAATTCAGGATGTTAAAGGTGGATAAATGGGCATCTGATGTAAATAATTCTCAGATCAAAGAGGTTTCAAACAATTTTTTGGTAAAGATTGAAAATAAAAGGTCGTCTTTCAAATATATTTTGGGATTTTAATGTCAAGGATCTTAAGGGTAGATAAGAAAGTTTGATATCATTTTAAAGGATAGAAGAGGCAGTTAACAGGTTATTTTTTTCTATTATAATTGATATTATGACTTAATTTTGTTTTCAGGAGCCCACTGCCCCGGAGTATTCTTACAAGTATGGAGATAACATTCATAAGGGTCGTATGAACAAGTTCATTCTTTCCTCAGAGCTCAAGGAGAAGGAAAAAGACACTTTTGTAGTGATTTGTGGAACTTTTTCATTTGACTCAGATATGCTGAATTACTTGGAAGAGCTTGGAATACCACAGAGTCAAATTCATAAGTTTTGATAACATTTTTTCCTAGTTATAGTTCTGTCATTGTCATCATATTGTCAATCAAATGGGCTAATGGTTTTTGCCATTAAGTATGGTATTTTTATTACCTTTTCAACAATACCGGTACTTTTCATTTGGCATTGCTTCCTATGATTTATTTTTCTAACAAATCATTAGATGCTGACCATTCCAAACTTGTTGTCATGTCACATCTGAGAACAAGATGTTTATTTTATAAAAATGTCAGATACACTCTTGTTCATTGAATCATAAAAAAGGCAGCAAGTTTCCAAACTCACTGAACAAAAAGATGAAACCTTCTCTATAACCTTCTTTGATATGTTGTCTGAATATAAAAAATCAGCCAAAAACCAGTCACTCAGGGAGTTTATAAATTACTTTTCTTTTTTAAAAAGCACTTTTTTAAAAAACTTTGATATATCCACAATCAACTTTTTTGGAGTAAGGTAATTTGGTCCTGTTTTGTTACATTTAAAAAGAGCAAATTGGTAAGGATGATGAGGATGTTGTTTGACAAATCAGTTTTGCAAGGAAAAAAAAATCAAAATGTTTATTTGTCAGTACTGATGAAGGGGATTTGGAGAGGCGGCTGGGCTACTCATCACTATCAGTATCTCACCTATAGGTCTACGCTTGCGCTGGATGGATACAGTATGAGACAAAGAGTGGGCATGGCCAAAGTGACAAAGATTAAGCCCAGTGATTGACATGCAAAGAGGAGCAGGCTTAAAGTAATGATTTCACTGGAGAGGAGGGGTGTATTATGTGAAGAAAAAAGGTGCAACAAATGACCCAGAAATAATACAGAGAAGAGTAGAAATGTATTATACATACAACTTAAAACATGTGCTTACTACTCTCAATCAATGTATCTATATCATACTGTTACATGCTGCACTAAATTTAGTAAATTGTACCCTTTTTTGCTGTATGACCAAGATGCTCTTGTATACATGTATATCCAAGGAGGAATTACCATGTACCTTCCATTTTCAGTTGTAGTGTAGACTGATAAGTGGTGAGCTATCCCCCGCCCTCCCTCAGTTGTCTTTTTGTTTTGAGTTTATCATTTCCGGTGGAGAAACAGTGCTACTTAAATTGTTGATTAAGTATGGTCCTAGTATTTCAGGAAGCTGAAGTTTGAATTTAGTCAAACTTGATGAAACAGGCCCTAGATTAGCCTGAGATTTCAAGGTTGGACACGGCTCCAGCCCAACACATAAAATGCTGGTGTAATGACATGAAATAGTATTAGGCATATGGTGCCCAATAAAAACAGTCTACAGGTACCATGTTTTGTTGAAACAAGGAAATAGTATCAAAAAGTAATGAAATGCAACACAAATGCAACGAAGATGGCATTTTCTTTACCCTTATTTGCACATGTGTTGAGTTCTGATTTTCAATGATACAAATTGATAATGACTCTTTTTATTAAAAGTAGAAGTAGACATACTTCTGTAGATCCTTGTGCACTGACATAACAATCAGAGCATTTAGATGATCCTGCCCCATCATATTTTTGGTGTATGTTTTAATGTGCTGAAGGTCCTCTCCTTTGCAGCAGAAGAAATGGGTATGGCAGTGACATTTGAACAATATCTACAGCAGTAGACGCTGGAATAGAATTGTTCAAACACATTTCAGGAAGAAATGCCTAAAAACCTGGAACAGATTTAAAAAAAAAAAAAGTCACAAAATACTTTGTTTACATAGATGACATCCAATTCAGAAATGGTTTGGTCTCATTTCATGAATGGATAAATGTACAGGGATTAATTTGATATCTTCCATTTTATTGTGAGTACAATCTTTGCAATGTGAAAAATTTGCCAGATCATAAATAGGCCTACCAAGGCTTGCACAAGATCAAATACCAAAAAGTTATTTGATTTGTGCTGCAATGGTATCACATGCTTCCTTTGCAATGATGGACATAGATTTGGGTCTATCCAGATGCGTTTTGGCATGGGGTTGATGAGATGAAGATTTAACCTCCACCATTCTAGACTAGTCTTCACATTCATCCCTTAATTGACAAATGGTGACTTTGTGGGGTGGGATGATCTACTGGTACTTTGAAGGACACTTTAAAATTTCAACATGAGAAACTGTCTGTGTTTACAATAGACAAACCATCGCAAGTTTGAGGGACCAAATTGTCAGTACGATCAAATGTACCTAACACTTACTTCAGGACATTGTAGGAGCCACCGCACTTCTGTTGATATTTTAGCACTTAATCTACCAAGTTTTTTTTTCAGTTGTGACACTGCCAAATGACCAGCATACTAAAATATTCATAAAAAATTCATTTTTCAACCAATTGATTAAAAATTTTCACACCATATTGATTAATACCTGCTGTTTGATAAAAATGTCCTTTGAAAAAAAATAACAGGAATGGCTTTTTGTGTTAAAGCCCTAGAAGTGTTTACCTGGTAGATAGAGGTTTTCCAGCTCTATTTTATGATCTAGACGTTTGTAGCAGTTCAAGCGGTCTCGTCCTATCATCATATGTTTCTACTTTCACCTTCAGGGGGCAAGGGAGACCACTGTAAGAAAAGAATTGTACTCGAAAAGAGGTGCATTGCGTTGAGCGGCATTTGAGCGGATTGGTAATATAGGCAGCAAGCGGTTTGAGCGGATTAAGTGTTAACTTAAGAAGTTAAAAGTCACTCCACAGAATCGTTCTTTCAAAAACAGCAGAACGATTATAAATTGGGATTCATTCGACGTCAGTAGTTGTATTGGCTTCCATACTCACAAATTTGGTCTGATTTATATCTTGTCTTAATTCTTCTTCCTAAATACCAAGAATGCACTACAGGAGTTCATTTAATGTTCTAGCTGTCATTCCTCTTTATTTGTATCTAAAGAAGGAGATTGGTTGGAGCCGTTATATATTTTGTCCTGTCCAACCTTTTATTTAGTAACCCTAAACTTAGAGAATTCCACATAGGTTCAAACTGAGTGGTAGCATTTTTCTTTAATCAGAAATAAAAATGAGATAAATTGACAAATGAATTAGATCTTGGCGTTCTGTTTTAGAATAAAGTGAATGTTATGGTCAGATGTAAAATGGTTAAAGCTAAAAATATATAGTATGAAATTTCTGAAGAGCTACGTCTGTGCTTCAGAGGAGCGATTGCATCTTACCTCTGACAGTGATTTCTATATGGCAATATTACAATTTCCCATGAGGCTGTTTGCCTGAGGATGATAGCAGGTATTGAAGAGAGCTATTTGGTGAACAGATTATAACTGTAACATACCTCCTTCAAAAGGTCAAAGGCCAAAAGTGAGATGTTTGTCGGTCACTGAGCATTTCTTTAACTAAAACCTCCACCAGTCCTTCTACTACTCCTTCTGTGTTCATGCTTATCAATGCAATTTTGTCAGGGTACAACAGTAAGTCTTACCTATTACCTTGGTTAGATGTTGGCACTGCTGCTCGAGTGCAAGGATTTGTGTGAGATGTTGACTTTTCATGGTTCGTTATCTTCTTCCATTAATAAAAAAATGGTTCAGGTCTGTAAATACTACTGCAATTTTGACCATGTGCAATCAGTGTTGGCTGGTAACTGGTAAAAAGCAGGCAAAAAAAAAATTGCTTTTCAACCCCTACTGTCAGGCCCGTGGCTTTTCAATTTCAAGTTCTATGAAAGCTTCCTACCCCAAGGTTCTCAAGGGCAGGGAGATAACTCTTCGTAGACTTAGAATAAACACAACAAAAAATATTCATTAAAGCATCAATATTAGGATATAAAATACCATCAATGGGGGTAACTTTGCCTGCTTTTCAACTTTTATACATAGTTTCTTAAAATCAACATTTTATTATCAGAATAAAGCTTTGTGACG
Organism: Goniobranchus geometricus; assembly: GCA_028565895.1. Lineage (NCBI taxonomy): Eukaryota > Metazoa > Mollusca > Gastropoda > Nudibranchia > Chromodorididae > Goniobranchus > Goniobranchus geometricus. The sequence continues at coordinate 431 of JAOWAY010183279.1, read as the reverse complement.
TGATGGATAACAAATCCCTTTAACAGTCACAACAGTGACTGTGGATGTGATTTTGTATATTGACACTAAATTTTATTGAGTTTTCATGTGAAAAATTTGGCACAATATTCTGTCAATAAATATGAAAGATAATAATGACTTGACATGGAGTTTTTTGTCTTTTTGAAAAAAGTTCTAAAGAAGTAGATTCGCATAAACTTATAAATAATGGATGAAATGTCAATGTTTTGAACTGAGTGTCAAGGGTAAGGACAGAAACTCAAATACGGTTGAATACAGTAATAAAAAGGATCGGTGGGACTTCTGCTTCATCACTGTTGGTGTAATGACCGATTCCTGTTATAAGAAGCTTGCGAGGGAGGGAGAGAGAGAGAGAGAGAGAGAGAGAGAGAGAGAGAGAGAGAGAGAGAGAGAGAGAGAGAGAGAGAGAG
>JAOWAY010183278.1:0-16559 GCA_028565895.1 Goniobranchus geometricus | reverse complement strand
TTGCGAAGAAGGGCATTAGACTTTGAAGAAAAACTTTTGAAAACACTCAAATGGGGTGAAATTTGGTGGAAAAAGTCAAAAATTTGAAATTGAAATTTTTTGGGCAGAGGAGGCAATTTGGCGAGAAATGTCAAACGGCCCAAATATTATCAAATATGGTGTTTTTGGTAACTATTTTCATGCCAATTTTTAATTTACATTAATTATGGTCCAAATAATTGCAAATGGGACATTTATTCAGAAGTTGAAAAATTGACCAAAATCTACAGGCCTATTGAAAAAAGTTTTAAAATGACATCTCGTGAAGAGTCTTGAAATCATCCCAAAATAGTCCCATTGTGAAGAAGGGCATTAGACTTTGAAGCAAAACTTTTGAAAACACTCAAATCGGGTGAAATTTTTTGGAAAAAGTCGAAAATTTGAAATTGAATTTTTTTGGTCAGAGGAGGCAATTTGGCGAGAAATGTAAAAAGGACCCAAATATTATCAAATATGGTGTTTTTGGTGACTATTTTCATGCCAATTATTAATTTACATCAGTTCAGGTCCAAACAATTGCAAATGGGACATTTATTCAGAAGTTGAACAATTGACAAAAATCTACAGCGTCAAAAAAAGCTAAAAAATGACATTTTGTGAAGCGTCTTGGAATCATCCCAAAATTTCTCACCTTGATGACGAGTTGGAAATAGCAGTTAGTGTCGAATAGTGCGATTCTGTAGTCTGTTTTGCTACTTCCGAGTTCAGTAAGGATAACAACAAATGACTTTTCAGCATGTATTTAATAACGATTGCAGCCGTAATGTTTGTCATGACTTCAATATTTCAGAGCTGAATACATTGAGAAATGTTGTTTTTTTCTTATTCATTTGTTTGTTTAAAGGGGTGTGCATTCAGCATCATCTCTATTTCACAAGGTAATTACAACCATACCTGTCCTTTAAAAAAAAAAATCTGTCACCTTCTCAAGTTTTTAGTGAGTTTCATCTTTTTAATCACGTTGATGGAAATGTACCATGTATCTGATTTGTGGACTTTTACCAATGAGTCATGAGTATGAGAATGGCGATGAATTACATATGAACTCTCTCTTTCTCGTACAGGTGAGCTGCCAAAAATTCACAGTCTCCGCCAACCAGATAAGAAAATGAGCAAATCTGACCCTAATGCCAAGAGTCGCATTGAACTTCTAGATGAAGCAGACGTCATTCGTATGAAAATCAGAAAGGCAGTGACGGATTTCACATCAGAAATTGGCTACGATCCTCAAAATCGACCAGGTGTTTCTAATTTAATTGAAATACATGTAGCTGTTACTGACCTAACAATTGATGAAATTGTGGAAGATTCTTTTCTAAGAGCAGAAGATACATCTCAATACAAAGTGAGACTAGCCGAAGCTGTTAACGAAAAACTTTCTCCAATAAGATCAGAGATTATGAGGTACAGGAGAGACCCAGGTTCATTATCTCAAGTCCTTGAGAAGGGGGCAGAAAAAGCAACAGTTCTAGCAGAGAAAACTATTAAAGAAGTGAAGCATTGCCTTGGGTTAAGATAGCACACTGTGATAAAAAATTTTTGTGTAATAAAATAGTATTAAAATGAGAATGATAAGGCTTTCTTGTTTTATATGCTCATCATGTAAAATATAAGAATCGATTTACGTATATAAGATTTCAAGATCTTTTTAATACCTTTGTTACGGTGTACAGTCTACATGACACAAAAAATCAACTTATTTTTAATAATTAAGTAAGTAAAATGCGGCTGACCCATGTGCGAACATGGAGGAGTTTGCTTGGTTCATGTGTGTTGTTCACTAGTGGTTTTCAGACCATTTTTGTTACGTTGATGGTGTTGATGATTGCGAGAGGGCTTGAAGTTTTTTGTTTTTATTTTTGTTTTTCAATTTTGTGGGTGATTTTTTAACGGATGTGAGACAAGATCCCATCTTTTCACCCATACCAATCCAAATCCTGACATTGGCAATGTTAATAATTGCTTGATTTACTTGCCTTACTTGTTCACAGCTATCGCACTCTTTCCCCTAAATTGTGCTTTAGTTGGTTATAAAAGTTTGGGAAAGCATTGACATTTTCTTCTGCCATCCACCACATACTTCTTAATCAGACGTATATTGCATTGAGATGTAAAGTCGAAGGATATTTGGTCAAAACAATTTTATTTGGAAAGAAAAACTTAACATGTAAGTCTTCATATTTTCTAATGAGATCATCTCTTCATTAATCCGTTTTGTTACCGGTAACAAAGGATGAATAAATTTCAATCCGGAAATATATATAATGAAAATTGTAAAATTATGGTACATTCTAAAAGTATTTATGAAACATTGTATTCAATAGGGCCTAGTTTAAATGGCTTGAATAACTTACAAAGTTCTTCAAATAATAGTAAAAAAAAAACAGTTATAGAATAGATATATTGTTACAGTATCTTGTACAATCTCCCTATCCCCACCATTCACCCCTCTAAGTGATACTATGCTATAGAAAACCTAACAAAATTAACAAATGGCAGATACAGTGCACATACCATGGCGTAACAATTCTACTCCTCTGCCCAACAGCAACTCAGAACATTTAGAACATGACTTGCAGCCTGTTAGGCATGAATACATTTTTTCAGAGAGAGACACTTCTGTCTTAACAGCCTGGTACTCCTTCACACCTGAGTCGAGTGAGGTCAGCAAAGTGAAGGGCCTTACCTAAGAATGCCTGTGGCTTGGCCGCACTAGCAAGGCTCGATCAAGCACGCTTGTACTAACCATGTTGAATGCCTATGACTCTCATCTCGTGCCAAATGTGATCACCACTTAGCCAAAGATACCACTTCTACACCTTGCTGCCCAAAGTTCTTTTCTCATACATGATGTGAAATTTGAGAAAGGGACTTCTGAGTCTATTGTTCATCCTTCACATAACTAGGCACTTGAATCTTATCTTCAGTAGACGGAGGGGGCACATGGGTATTTGTATTTAGTAGGCTGGAAGCTGCCAGACTTCTTGGATTTGAAACATGGCAACCTGAGGCCCAAATATGAAATTATTTGACATGTGGAAAAAGCTTTTTTCATAATTTATTTTTTTTTCTTCCATCCACCAAAGTGTACCTGTAACTTTATCAGGTATTTAAAGATGACTAGGGATGAGGTCAATTGAAACGATTTGGGCATACAATTATGTCTCATGATCTTCTAAAAGCTGAGGGCAAATTCAGTTCATTGAATGATTTTTCATACTGTAACGAACAAGACAAGACCAAAGTTGAACAACAGACTGAGTAGGACGGAAGAGTAAATATCACTTTGGTTGACTCCTAATTCAAACTTTAAAAAAAAAAAAATGAGTGACAATCATTGGATGTGGAATTAACTCAAAAGTGTTGTTATTACTACTTTGAGTCTCATTTTACCATTGATTAAAATGAAAAGCATTTACAGGAGGTTTGAAATTTAAAGGAAGAATAACCAAAGTGAGAATGACTTCTTTAGTAGTCAGTGCTTCTTAAGGCATTCATCAAAACACTGTTGGAGAAATTTACCGTTAACTGTTAAATTATTAAAAATTATCAGCTGACTTTGGACTTAGGGTGCTAATAAGGCTTTATCTTTCATGAACTTTTATCTGTAAATGTATTTATTACTGGTACAGATGATTATGAAATGGCAATATTAAAAAATATATTCACAAGGATTTGTCAATAAAATTTAATAAATAAAGGACGGAAATGGAAACTTGTGTTGATATATTTTGGGAAAAAAAAATATAAAACACATGAATATTGTTATATTCATCAAATTGTTTGAACATTGCTCATCACAGTTCTATTGGACTTTGAGATATAAATAGAGCTACTTTGGAATTTTGTACCTCCTTCAGATACAGACAGGAGGCCTATAAAAATCATCATAGGACATATCAAGGCTGGAGAGCTCATATTTTAAAAAACTGTCAAATCGGTTTGTAAATGGTAACAACACAACCTCAACAGGCAACTGCAATAACATTAGTTAATTAATCAGAGCTGACTAATCAGATCAAACACTGCCTACAACCTATGCAATAACTCACCCAATATCATATTCCCCCCCTATCTACTCAAAGGAATGGTTTTTTTCTTTATTTGAAGCCTCCAAATAAAGATTTTTGGTCATAATAAATAACTAAAAGCAAGTTTAATTTATACATGAGGTTCTTTACAGCTATGTGTTTGAAGGGTGACTTGTAACAGATGCTACCGGACTGTGTTATCCTAAATTTAATTAATTTTCAAGGTGATGAGAAACATTCCCTGATGAATAACTTAAAATAAATCTTATATTCAGAAAACGTCTTTGAAAAAATTTATGTCATTACGTTAAAATAATAATAATAATAATAATAATGTCTACATTGATTTGGACTTATTTTGTGTGTAATAGTTGTACATTTGTAGTTCATAAACCTTGCAAAGTTCTTGAAACAGAAATTAGGCGTTGGAAAAAAGAATTCTTCAATTAACTCTATCCTTGAAGAAAAGACAATCAGGGACTGAAAATCACACTGTTAAATTTTCTGCAAGCAAAGGTGTAATAAATAGTCTCAAAGCCTTTAAGACAATCATTAAGATTAATGACATCTTTTGACGGCTTGTTTGGGTTAGTCTTCCTTCCATAAGGTTGTGGCTGCTGAAAATTAATTTTTTCTCAAGTATTTATTATTTTATATATCAAGGCCAGGAATCTGGAGAGAGACACCAAACTGTTGTGCGAGACTCTTCAAATGATCCTCTAATACCACATTCCTCTGAACGCTTTGCTTGTAGTTGAACTTAAGATCCTCAATCTCTTCAAAAAATTCAGGCCCAAAGTTTTCAAGCTCTTTTTTAATCTGAAATTGTCAAAAATAAAACTTGTAAACCCCAGCAGACTTTTAAATGGCATTTTATGACCTGTCTATCTATGCTTTCTTTTTTTTTTTTTTCAGGTTCTTTTGTGTTATTTGGAACCTTTCCTCAAAGGGCAACTGAATCCAAAAAATTGATTATTCAAAATATCACAGCAAAACAACTCAAAGAAAATAATCTATCACGTCAAGAGCACCAAAAATCAATCAACACTCTAAAAAGGCCAATTGATTTTTACACAGAAAGAAAAATTAAAATTGATCATAGATCTACAATCATATAATCCCCTCTTTGAATTGACAACTAATAGATATTGATCAATGCTTCACATTTCTAAAACATTAACAGTTTAAGAACAATTGGATAAATAATATAGCCCCATGTATTTTATTATCTCTTTAAAATTTCTAAAACAAAAACATCAACCAAATCTGCCAGTTCCACTCATTGATATATACACCTAATTTGAAACAAAAATCTGAACCCAAAAATCAATAATGAAGAAAAAAAAAAAAAAAGAAAGCCCCTCATCCAAAAATGAAATGTCTCAAGTCAAAAATGCATAGAATATTATCTTTACAAACGGCAATCTCACCCTTTCTGCTTCTCGTTTGTACTTCTCCTTTTCTAACTCATTTGATTTCAAGTTCATGCGAATTTCAAGGTTTTCTCTCATCATTTGATCATGGCTGGCCGCCTTGCTGACAACATCTTCAGTGATCTAGCAAAACAAATAATTCAAGGAAAGAATGAGTACCAGTATAAGTATGTATAAATTTTGAACTATACAGACGGAAAACTGATTTCCCCTCCCTCAAAGAAAAAAAAAAAAGGCTTTTACTAGGTGTAAAAAAATCTTTTGTTTTATCCTCCTGCAAAATTGAGATGCGATTCACAGACTACCACAATTTTTTTTCTAACCATGGTATCAAAACCATACATAGTTTTTAAAATTGTAGCTTCCAGAGCTTTTGTTACAAAGAAGTGTCATACACTTATCAAGCTTGAAATGAATAACATGTATGTTGAAATGAAATTTCATTGCTAGGGCACATTTTTTTTTAAACAAATTTTTACAAATTTACTTTTTTGACTGAATCCAGGGTGGCACTATTTTTGACCTGAGGATAATGAAAATGTTTATTGATTGTTCATAAAATATATATTTTCCTTTTTTTCAAAAATGTAAAAATAAAATTTACTCAATTAAAATTGAAAAAATATATAAAAATTCCAGGTCAGTGTGCTGAGCAGTGACGAAGTTGATTGTATAATAGGAGTTGCCATTTTGATTCTCCAGTGATGGGATTAACGGAAAGAGTTAAAAACAATCCAGAATTGAAAGCTGTAAGAAAAATGATAGCATCACAATGAGCTACCTACCACTGCAACTCTGAGATTTAAGTGTATAAAAAAAAATTCCTTGAGCTGAGATTGAAGTGGCTGCAATCATGTCAGTCTTTCAGCAATGTTGTTGGATCGTATTTATATGTTGCAATCATGGCCATCAGTGCATTAAGGTTTCAATTTTTTATCCTCTACAAATAACAAAGTCAATGGCAACACTGTATGATTTACCAATACATACCTGAGAGGGATCTGAGCTACTAGTGCGCTGATGCGCCATTCGTAGTTCATTTAAGAGATCACGTTTCTCCTTCTCCAGCTGCTCAATTTTCACTCTGTTGAAAAAATTTAAGTCAAGGTACTATGAAATAAGGCATCCAGATTTCAGACATGCGTCTGTGAAGAAGCACTTCGACAATTAAAATTGTTAGTAGTACAAGAATCCCTACTTTGTACTCGTCCAATGTTGCAGCCCGATTCTATAAATAGCAAATCCCTGGGCTAACTCTAAGGTGAAAACTGTACTGAGGGGTTTGATTTGTGGGTTAAAAAACCACTAAATATCGAAAATAAGGAAAATAAAGATCTCTTTTGTCGTCGAGTATAGCCAATTCCACCAAGTTAATGATTTAAGGAATTTTAATGTGTTTAGTTTATTTTTCAATTCAATGTATTCACTCATGAGCTTTAGTCAGAATACAAAACATGCATTCTTCTCTTCCTCTTATTATAGTAATGGTAGTAAATACATCAATTTTTTCTTTAAAATTTCCATCCAGTTCTGCCAGGCAAAAAAGGATTGCTGGCCTTTATTGATTGATTGCAGGGAACAAAGGCCAGTGTGTCCTTCAGGAACACACTCATGGCTTTTGTTTTACACTTCTTTACTATTTAATCATATACTTTATTTTTAAATACTTCTGATGGCTTATAATACATCAAGGATGTAAATGCAAGACGCTAACAATTCTGAAATATCGCCTAGCAAATCAGTAATATAAACAAAGAAGTAGAAATAAATCATGCTGGCAAAGATGAAAGAAATTTAGGAAAGTATTTACTTTATGGATGTGAAAACCCTACAGGATATACATCAATGTATAAGGTTTTTTTTTTTAAGAATTTAGAATTAAAACACAAAAGGCTAGAAAGTTAAAAGACTTTGCAGTTTGTTATACAGCGTTTAAGCCTTTACAAAATTTTGACTCTTATAGGGCTCCACATTCCAAAAGAGGTCAATAGATTCCTTTTTCCTTGATCGTTTACAGGAGTACATTCCAGCAGTATACACTTTAATATACTAATATTCCCAGAGGATGTTTGTATATTATAGGCAATGGTCCTTTCTTTATAATGAAAATATGGGCAAGGCAAACAATCGGTGAAGGATAAATCTGTCACTGTCCGCTTCATGCTATGGAAACCGGGATAAGTCCGGTCCAATGAGATCAAAAGGATCAAGTACAACCATTATTAATTTCATTATTTCAAAATCCAATTGCTTTAATCAACACAACATTGTAAGTATTTACCACCATTAGAACAACATTAAACAAGTGACCCTAAAATAAATAAAATTTGTTTGATACTTTCTACTTACATATTACCTCATCTTCTCTGGATTTAAAAAGAATGTAAAATCTTCTTTATAAATTGTTTTGTTTAGTCCACATTAAACAAAATTTTCGCTAATATTAGAGCTTTTTTTTTATAAAGAGCTAAATCGACTAAATGTGCTCAGACCATAATACAAGTGTTCCCTGACAGTCCTTTTCTAACTAAAACCTTCGTAACTCCTTCAGGAGTATACAGAGATGCAGCCATTTTATGGGTGCACTTAAACTTAAACAGGCATCCTGACAAGATCTACCTCTGACTATGGTCTAGTACTCAATAACCTGAATTGGGTGAGAAATGTACCTTTCCCAAGGACTAAACAGTGACATGGTGCAGCTCGGATTCAAACTCAGAACCTTGCAAATTCATTCTTATGTTCCCTATGTCATAGCCATAATAAACTTCGATAGAAAAGAAATTTATCTTGCCAATAAATTTGGCGACATTCTTGGATTTGGAAATTTGATTCAGGTTGAAATTATCTCTCGTTCATTTTTCCTCTATAATTCTAACATTGACTGCTTCCCTTGTTAAGCCACTGTGACTTGAAACTGTACCTGCTTTGTTGATAATCCTTCATGACATTACTGTCAACAGCTCCACTCCCTGAAGGAAATCTTTCTAAGATTGATACCTGTGTGAAGAGAAAGTTTTTATTCATAAAGTAGTATGTTGTCAGTTATGGCAATTTCTGTCTCACAATTTTCATAATACCTATTTATCTTTTGAATCTCAATTTCAGTATTCCTATCATGTCATGGGACAGATCTGAGTTACAATATCTGAAAACATCAATGAAACGTTTCAGTACTGCCATTTCACTTGAAAGGGCCTATAATTATAATGCATCTGGATGGCAACTTAGTTTAGATACAATCACAATAACTGGACGTATTTGTTTTGCATCATAGGTCCTTTTATAAATTTTATAATGTCTCTTATATTGTCAAAGATCATTCTTTTCCAAATTTTAGTCATGTGGTTTGTTTTGCCAGACTAAACTATTGGAAAATGGAAAAAAAAAAAAAAAAGATTTTGAACAATTTTCATTATACACCCTTTCAATCGAAAATGGCAGACTTTTTCATACTTTAAATTAAATAGCATGCCTTATTAAATTATTTGTTAAATACATAGTAATGCAACCCTGAAGTTACATACCTTTTGAAGCAAGCCTTCTTTTTCTTTCAACCAAGCTTCTTCTCTCTCTGCTGCTTCTCTGAGTAAGGTTTTATTGTCTTGGAGTTGCTTACTCTGTGAGGAGTTTATGCAATAATATATGAACTCTACAGAAAATTAAAAGATGTATAAAACTATGCAAGGTGAATGATACAGGAAAGAAAAGGAAGATTTCAACCCATCCTTAACAATCAGTTTGACAAAACACCTCTGAATATTTCACTTTCACCAGAGCCTGTGGTTGTTGTCATTCCTTTTGGTCAGACTCCAAAACTATATTTCTTCTTCTTCAAATACTCCAACTGGTTCAGTAAAACTGAGTACATCTGTCAAAGCACGTAGGGAGGGAGGGGGATGGTGGTGCTGTGTTCAAGCCTATGATGTTTAAAAGCTTGACCTGAGGGTACTGTGGCAGATGGACTATATCTGATGAAATCAGGGATTCTATTCCAAAGCCTAAATGCTCTAGGGAAGAAGGAATTCAGGTCGCAATCTAGTTTTGAATGTGGCACTCTATAGTTTTGGTACATATATCAATTGGTATGTTGATTAGATCATGTATGCTTTTGTAGAGAATTGTGGTAAATTAATCCTAGCCATTCAAGGGGAATCCATCTTAATTAATGCATAGCTGTAGATGTACAAACTGGAGCTTTCTGCCAAATGTTTCAATTACCTTTCTTTCTTCAAATCAAAGCTGTGTCTCCATTATGTGCTTCCCCATAGATAGACAGCATTATGTATTGTACATCAGGGATAAGCCACTATTTCAATATTGATATTACTATTACATATCTTTAAACAGTTAACTCCAAACTCTCAACATTTCACTTCCTGACACCAATGTAATGCATATTGATGAGGCATGTCCCATTTTACTCATTTTGTTATGTGATCTAAATGTATAAGATAAAATATACAAAAATACACATGATTCATGCTGCCTCACTAGTAATAGACCCTACAAAGATATTTTCAGATTTTTTAGGTCTTAAAAAGTCCTCATATTTTCAAAAATGAGGCAAAAACCTTTACAAAGTCCTTAAATGCAATCTGTCAATTGTTACTCATTTTGACAGCCCACCTGTCCTACTGGTTTATCCTACAAATTTGAGAGAGGAATTGGCGCAAGCTCATATTTGATAATTAAGAGCTTCAGTAAAGCCTTACGACTCAAAGCCTTTCAGCTTTGAATTTCAAGTATGCACATATGCATTTGCTGTTTCTTGACAAAACAAAATATTCAACATCATCAAGTACCAGTCTGAGACAGACATTGGCGACAATGACACGCCATTCACTCCTTTGTTCAGACAATCTCAGGAAGTTCATGCTATTATTTTTCTGCTATTTGTTTGTCATCCAGTGATTTAAGCTCTAAAAATATGTCACTCTCTGCCTGCCCCTACTTCTTGTCCCCTCAATTTTTCTAGTCAGGGCTAAATGTTCAAGTTCCTGATGTTGATTTATATGACCTGAAAACTTCAATTATCTTTCTTGTCTTATAATTTCTTTTAGCAATGATCTTCCTACTCTTGCTTCTTCCAGTACTTCATTGTTTGTTTTCTTTTCTTTCCATGAGATTCTTAGCATCCATAGCAAATATTGTAATTCGAAACACATCGCCTGTTACTGATATATCTGGAGCTGTTATAAGTTCAGTGGTTCCAACTGCAAGGGTAGGTGCTTTCACAAGTACCAACCTTTTTCTCCAGCTCTATTTCCATGCCTTTAATCTTCTCCTCATACATGCGGGTTTGTACGGCAGATTTCCATCCATGGGAGTCCAAAGTTGCCATGCTTGGCTTTTTGGCAGACTCCACTTCCAACTTTGATTTAGTTGTCGTCAGCTCTTTACTTTGTTGCTCCATGTGAACCTCCACTGACCTCAGTTTTACTCTTAGCTGTTCATTGTCTGATTTCTCCTGGAAAAGTGGAGAGTTATTGGGAAATGTGAGTGAGATATAATGGCAGAGAAACATTCAAATTATAGTAACTTTTACTTTTAATTACCTATAGAAAATTACACACAATCTTAGCAGTGATTCTTAAAGTATGCTTATTATAAATGGTTCACAACAAGTTGATGACCAGGTGTTGATGGGTCATTTCAATTTTAATGATTAACTATTACAACCTTTTAGAAATTTAATTATTCAAAACATGACTCAAATTTGTAATTTTCTACTAAAAAGTATAATTTATATACATTTATTTACAGATTCAAAAAAAAAAAAAAGTAGACTTATTAATAGCAAAAATGAGGGCATATATCAGATTATTATTTTCAGCAAAGACTTGTCAGTCCATTACAGTTATAAATTTGGTACACAGAATATACGTATTTCTGAACAACAATATGTCATCAACACCCATATTTAAGTACATAAATATTTATGCAAAAACAAGATTTTTTTTTCTACCCTTCTACACAAGCATAATTTAATAAAAAAACAAAACAAAAAAAAAAACCAAAAAAAACCCAAGAATGTTAGAAGAGGGAAAAAAAAAGAGCGAAGAGGAAATCATTTCTTTATCTAAACATAAATCAAAGTTTGCCCCTATCACTGTCACTGACCTTTGCTAGCTCCTTCCTCATTTTATCAAAATCTGTCACCATTTTGGCTGTGCCTTTCTGCTGTGCTGTGTATCTCTCACTCAACTCATATCCCATTGTCTGTCTTAAGTCTTCCATTTGAGTCTAAAATTCAAAAAGAAACAAAATGTTTAATATTCAGAAACAAAAAAAAGCATCTTCATCAACAATCATGCATACTCATTTACATGTTAAAGTCTCCTTTTTCTTTGTCTCAATTACTGATTGACTTAGAATGAGTACAGTGGACGCCACTTATAGTGAAGTCGGTTGTAGAGAGCTTCGGATTTAGCACTCTTTGTCCATGGAATGGGCACTGATATCACATAAACTGAGTAAAAGTAAAACGGTTATATTTACTTTCCTATATCCATTGTGAGTTGTAATGAATATATATCCTTAAAGCCGAACGATATGCAATGTACAAGCACACAGTATTGATTGCTGAATAGTTTGTCTCGTTTAGACCTACCAACGTAAATGACCTATTATTATGCCAATTTTGCATTGCCTATACTCAAGAACAATGATCCTTTGAACTTTGTCTTCCAATGGCTGTAGTGAACATCTGAGGTAGTGATCTTTTTTCTGATCCCCAAGGACTTTGCTACAAGCTTAGTCAACCGTATTACTGTCAGTTTCCATATTATCAGGTAGAAAGTCAAAGTGAATGAAAAGCAATTTGAAAGCTGTCGAAGATACTGCTACATTTGACAGAGAGTGACATTTTATTCCATAATCTCATAGTGTCTAGAAAAGTAAGTGCTAAGCAGTTGGTTTTTATAACTCAACTAGAGTTTAGGGTCAAATGATGTACACCAGGCGGTAAAAAGGCAGTGATTTTAAGGAGCTGTATTAATCTTCCATAATGTAGCTGATAAGCACAAGTTCTTGGTGTTGTGTCTGTAAGTAAGACACTTGATCCGCTGACCTCCCTCAACGGATGTAACAATGAACCCCTGGCCATTACAACAGCAGTGCCCTTGTTCAAAAAAATAATTGTACCGTACACTTGGTTTTAGTTTTCTGTACTGCTTATCATTTGTAAATAGACTAGTAAAGTGTTATGAAAATTGTTACACTTTAAATATATATGAGCTATACAAAGACATATTTACTAATTTTTAATTTAACACTGACATTTGTCCAGCGACTGTCCTTACCGTTTTTCCTTTGTTTTCTTCCTTTAACATTGTAAAGTGTAAAGCTATATGGATATTGTCACACATATGTAGATATGAGCACTATATAAAGCCATATATTTTATTATTACGTTGTATATTTTAAAAATGACATTCGATTATCCAGCTACTATTCTTCCCTTCAAACCTTTAGTTTCTTCCTTTAAGCTTGTCTATTGACAATATGGTCATTGCAATTCTTATAAATAAGAGCACCATTTAAAGCCATATTTACTCATCGTTACTTAAACACAGACATTTGTCTAGCTCCTATTCTTACCTTCAAGCCTTTGTTTTCTTCTTTTAACAGAGTCATCTGTTCCTGAGTTACAACCCCTGGGGCTTTTTTCAAGGCTTTGTTTTCTGCCTGAACTCTTTCCACAACTTTTTTCAGCAAGGCGACTGTTTTTTCTAATTCTCGCTGACTCTTTCCACTCTCACCAATCTAATGAAGCAAACGAAAAAGAGATAAAAAATAATAATTTCATTCCGATAATACAACAAAAACATATACAGTAGAGCACACCCATAAAGAACACTCGTAAATAACTGACTGAAATAGAGAACACATTTCTCGCCTCGTGTTGACTGAAATAGAGAATTACTGAAATAAAGAACTATTTCTATTGCCTGGGTTTGTTCTTTATATCAGTGTTTCACTGTATATTACTGTTCCTTTAGTTACACAGTATGCATGACCTTCCTTAACTCTGAAAAGAATAACCTTTTACAGGATGCGCAGTCCACTTCTGTAAAGTTAAATAAAAATAAGTGATATAAAGGGCAGATTACGGAAAAAGGAAATGGAGTGTTTTTATTTAAAACAATACTAAAGTGAGTACTACTTACACGTTTGATAGAAATACTGGACCTAGCTGAGTTCTCTCCTCCAAGCTGCATATTTTCAAACTTCAAAGCCTCAACATAGCTCTGAAGATCCTCAATCCTTTCCTTAAAAGAGATTTTTTTTTAATTAATGAAATGTAACCAGATGCTGCTTCATTGTCAAATGTAAACTCCCTTGAATTAATTTTTGTGTTAATATAACAGCATATCCCGGTTGTTGTCTAAACATATAAACAATTCATTGATACTCAAGTACGGAAAATTTCAACCCTGCTTGGATTCAACAAATTTCCTCAGACCCATGGCATTAATTTTTAAACAGATCCTACCGTATATATATTTGTTTCTCATATTCACACAAGCAGTAACTTAATACCATAATACTATGCTCTGTAACAACTTATTTTCATCTTGTCATTAAATCTGGGACAATTATAATACATTTGAACTCGTTAGTCATTATTCTCAACTATTAGTTATTTAAAAAAGTTTACAATCTATCCTTTTCAACTTTCAGCAACTAAAATTTCAGCATTTGAATTATCTTTGTATGTAACAAAACAATTTCAACTTATAGCTGATGTATTGAAACAGGTACTCTTTTAAAAACTGCTAAAAAGGCTAAGAAGAAAAATCTCTCGAATAACTATAGAAAAAATTATCAAAATCAACACCTCAGCATGAAATAAAGAAGGTATGAAACACAAAAAAAGGAGAAAAACAAAATGACATATTTAAAAAACTAAATGCCAAAACTAAAACAAAAATGTAAGCTCAATATTTTCACTGAAACCAAAAAGAAGATAAACAATGTTGCTTTAGGTGTGTATTATATCACTATGTCTTACCTTAAGTCTCGGTACATCCTTTCTTAGACCTTCCACTTCAAACTGAAGCTCCATGTTTTCCTCTGAAAATCTCAACACTTGGTTTTGCAACTCCTGGTTCTTGCTAAACAGCTGTTGATATTCAGTAGGTGAAATTCCATTTTCCTGCAACATTGAGAAAATCCGCTTCCACAAATTAACTTGACAACCAATTTAGAGAAAAACCAATTCTTGCAAAGATTTTTCTTTTTCGTAAGAAATCATATTCTTTTTGCGTTCTTTTCTTATTTTTCATTTCTGTTATGATAGCTACATTTCCTTACCTCTGACAAATTTGCCATTGTCCTCTCCATTTGCCCAATTTGGTCTTGCAAGTGATGATTTCTCAACTGAAGGTCTTTCACAACAGCATCTTGACTGAGTAAGGCCTGGCGTTTCAGGTTATTTATCTGAGGATGGACAGAAATAATATTAGATGTAAGAAGATTGATATGTACCAAATCAACAACCATAACATTAATACAAAAGAAAACCAAAGGCAAAACTATAGAGTAGCACATTCAAACCTAGATTGCCATTAAATTCCTTCTTCCCAAGCTCGTTTCAATGGTGGAACAGAATTTCTGATTCTTTCAGATACCGTCAGATACCATGAATTTTTTTAAACAGTCCCTCGCCCACATTACCCTCAAATCAAGCTTTTAGACATCATGGGCCTGAACACAGCCACAAACAGTTTTTTGAAGGGTTTTTTTTTTTAACGGTTTTGGGGTTGTTCTTTTCAAGCCTTCCACAGTCATACTCAGTGTTACAAAGTCAGTCGCATCATTTGAAGAAGAAAAAAGAAATCATGTATATCATTCATAAAGATATCAATTCATGCACAGCTCTTCATTAAACACACTGTTTTGCAATGACTGGTAAATGTGGCAAACTATTTACAATTTTATTTCTTTTTTATAAAGGACACCCAAAATAGTATCATTGACCACATTTGTACACCATAAATAGGTCTTTCCTCTTCACAGTATCAATACACTAAATTACCTCCTCTTGCTGTCTGTAGATTGTATCCTTCAAGTCTTCACGTTCATGATCCAACCGATGTGCAGCTGCAGATGCTCCGGTTAATGGGACAGATGACTTTTTGATTGAATCTTTGTCTCCTTGAGTCCTTTAAGAAATATGTGACAAGAAATTAAAATGTTAACAATGTTATTAGATTTGGCTAATATATGATGATGATGATGATGATGAATGAGTCCCAAATTGTTTGCTCGTAGTCCACATGAAAAAAGATCAGCGCCTTGATGTCAACACTCAGTTTTTGCCATTTCTTCACCTTTACAATCTCTTTTTATATTTTCTACAGAATCTTGACTTACTGTACATCTGCATTATAGACTGACATTAGTACTAATATAGTTGATTACTATGGCCCTATGAGACACTGATTCTGCCTTTAAAACTTATGCATCATACTGCATAGGACTAAAAACAAGCCTACTGTTTTCATGATTTTAGACTTTTTAATGCATCCCATATGTGTGTGCACTTATGTTCTAGTACAGTGGAGTCCTGATAAAGTCAACATCTCGGGACAGGCAAAGAGTGTTGACTTTAAGCAAGGTTGACTTTATCCATTTTAATTTTCAGTGGGCAAAAAAAGAGATGTTGTGATTGATTAGATTATGTCCCTTGTTCCATACTTCAATTTAGGATTCCCTTCCTCTAGCAATTCTGGCAATAGTAAAAGGGACAGACTCTTTCTCATTCTCTCTCGCCAGCATAGTCTATGCTACGTATTTTTTTTATTTTTAGTGTGTTTCTTCCTCTATTTTAATTTTTTTCTTCTAATGAAATATTGTTTCCATTCAGCCACAGAGTGTTGACTTTAAGCAAATTATATAGCCCCAATTCAATTTATGACAATGGAGAGATCCCAGTAGATTTAATGAAGTCAGTCTTCATAACTCTGGCCAAATCACCAGGGGCTACAGAATGTGAACTTCACAGAACAATAAGTCTCATGAGCCATATGACAAAAATACTTTTGCGAGT